>JAHUTJ010018476.1:0-14722 GCA_036250325.1 Characodon lateralis
CTGACCACTGTGCAGGACTTGTACATGTCATTCCCAAGATGAATTGACGCTGTATTGGCCGCAAAAGGAGGCCCTACACCATACTAATAAATTATTGTGGTCTAAAACCAGGTGTTTTAGTTTCATTGTCCAACCCCTGTACAATATTCATAGTCATGAAAATAAAGAAAACTCTTTGAATGAGAAGGTGTGTCCAAACTTTTGGTCTGTACTGTACATCAATTGCCACCAAAATGTAATTATTTCCCTGCTCTGAAGATGATAAGACATGCTCTTTAGCTGCTGCCCCAACCTATCAGTCAGGACAGCTCTGTCAGCAACATTTTCACCTTTGCTGGAAATGAGCAGTAAAACACTGGTCATGTAAATACGTTGGTAAATTATTTTAAAAATAGATATGTAAAAAAATATGCTAACATTAGCCCCGTCATTACCATATCAATAGTAATAAAATATTGCAAGAATAAACACTGAACAGCATGTAAGGTAATACTGCAACATGCTCAGTGTGTAATGTGTTTCACTTTAAAAAATGAATCCCTTCACAATTTAGAACTTTGTCTCCCCCCAGCATTCAGAAAACTGAAGCTACTGAACTGTTTCAGTTTCCAACAAACCCCAAAAAACAATCCACTTGGTTTTGTCATCTTCTCATCTTTAACAGCTTCAGCTGTCTCACCCTATCCTCAGTCTGTGAGGAAAAGCTTTATTGCTTTATTATTAGAAAAAGGCCGCACTGAGTGAAGAAGTGCCACCAGTTAGATCAAGTAAAATGCACCTTAAGAAGTTGCGTTTATTAAAAACACAAGTCATTTTTCTTTATGGATCAAAGCATCCTTAATGTTTGCACCTTCACAAATTGAAACAGCAAAAGCAAAATTTTATTTTCACCAAAGTGGATTATCAATGCATGTGTGCAAAAATGTTCACAATTGATATCTGTTTGACATTGATATGCACAGAACCAGTCATTTACAGGTGCATGCTTTTCATTTATACTGTCAACATTAGCTTGGTTGACTTTTTTACAGAGAGTTTAGAAGCACAAAGAAGGTGGTTCGAACATGAAACAACCAACTAGGAAAGAAGCACAACACTTTATGCAGTGGCTGATTGACAGAGGTCATCTCGGTCCTTGGTATCTGGCATTTGTGGACAAAACAGAAGTTTTTAGAGCCAGAAATTGCATGCATATACATGGGTGTGTGTATGGTGGTGGGGGGACTGATGTACCTGTGGGCAATAACATCACCTGACTATTTCTAACACACTGACACACAACAGTATAAAGCCACACGAGGTGCTTCGTCTGGCAGAAGAGGACACACCTCAGCTGCCTGGGACCAAAGAGACGCAGGAGACTGTCATTCATTCACCTTTGGAGGCTTCACGTACAGTATTCAGTTTTGGTGAGTTCAGGCTCATTGCCTTCTCATTCTTGCAGTAGAGTTGTAAATAGAACTAGCAATTGAGTAGGAAAAAAAATATATGTTTTTCAAATCATAATTTCTGATGTAAAATCTCAGTTAGGACACTGGTGACACCATAATTAAAAGGTTTCTGAGGGTTTTAGGTTAAAACATTTAATTCTTTATACACTTAAACAGCATAGAGGCTGAGACAGCCTTAAAAGGTCTTTAGAGAAAGACAAAAAAAACATATTGAATGAAAGGTAACAAATATACATTTCAAATTTTGTGCAAACACAATATAATGCTAAATCGAGTTTGATTAAGTTTAAATTAAATTGTTTCTTTGGCAACTCCACCTGGGAGTTAGGCACACTGTGCCTTTGAATCTTTGTGGAAGCGTCTTGTAAGTCTCACCCGACATGCCTTAATTTGTACATGTGGTCATTTTCTAATGTAATTTAGTGAGATTTATAACACACAAAATCCCTAAATGCATGAAATTATTTCACTACAGACCCAATGCAAAAAACCTGCTGACCTAATGATTAGGTATGGAATGACCCAGTCTACTTCCAAGAGGATCAGAGCTTGCAAAACAAGAAAAACGGTGTGCTTATCCAATTTCTTCATACCGTGGTATTTGAAGTCTGCCAACAAAAATATAAACTCACTGCACTGATTGTTTCATAGCATTTAACTAAGAGACATGACATAATGGCTGTTTGCATGACTTGGCAAGAACAGGGGCTATACAATAATGTGGAAACATTGGTACTACCACCAGTTCCACCATTTACCATATATCAAGCAAATATCTATGAGACATTGAAGCTTTAATAAAGTTGGAGGTTGTTATTTATGGGAGCTGCTGTAACAACTTGCCTAAATAATGTTATTGCCATGTTTACTCTCCTCTTTCTGTTGAGACACATAAACAAGAACTGGATTTTATTCTTGAAGAATACATGTGCAAATCTTCATCAGAAACTTTAGTTTCTGCTGCTTTCATGCTGTGCACTGTGGTAAAACTGCAGAAGGAATAACAGGCTTGCAACCTGTAAGACTGGGCATTAGATGCATTTGACTGAACTAGCCTTGCACTATGAAAGAAATATGCATTTGCTAAATTTTAGGGAGCCAATTTGTTTTTTTTTTTCTTTTGCAGAAACACCAAATGTTAATTAATGTGTTACCGATATTTTTATGTTAGGTAGCACCAACTAGTCTATCTGTTAGTACAGTTTGCCTGTTTAGTATGGTATTTTACCAGATTTTAAATATGTTGACACTGTACACCATTCTATGTTTGTCTCAAAGGTTACTGAATTATAAAGAAAGATGAGCACCCTAAACAAACGGATCCAAAACTACATGTTGGAGAGGAAAAGGCAGCGGACCAGATTAGTGACAAAGGACGGTCGCTGTAACATTGAGTATGGAAACATCAAGTATAGTACCCACGTTGCCTTCCTGATTGACTTCTGGACCACCTTTGTAGAGATCAGGTGGCGTTTTGTCCTGTTTTTTTTCGTTGCATCTTTTACCCTCAGCTGGTTTATCTTTGGCCTGCTGTGGTACTGGATTGCCCGAGGTAATGGAGATTTGACATGGCAAGAGCCCCCTTCAAACCACATTTCATGCGTTTACAATGTTGATGGACTCACCACAGCTTTCCTGTACTCACTTGAAACTCAGACAACTATTGGGTATGGCGGACGAGCAATCACAGCTGAATGCCCTGCTGCCTTGGCCCTTATCATCATCCAGTCCCTTCTTGGAGCAATTATTAACTGCTTCATGTGTGGAATCATCCTGTCCAAGATCTCTTTACCCAAAAAGAGGGCCAAGACCATCACCTTTAGTGAGATGGCTGTCATCAGTCCCAGAAATGGTTCCCTCTGCCTGTCCATCAGAGTGGCCAACCTGCGCAAGACCCTGATGATTGGAAGCCAGATCTATGGCAAGCTGTTGAGAACAACTACCACACCAGATGGTGAGACAATCATCATGGATCAGGTGAATGTTGACTTCCTGGTAGACGGTGGGAAGGACAACCTATTCTTTGTAACTCCTCTTACGTTGCATCACATTATTGACAAGAGCAGCCCTTTCTTTGACATGGCGGTGGACACCCTACATGAGAAAGAGTTTGAGCTTGTGGTCTTTCTAGATGGAACAGCAGAGTCCACAAGTTCTTCATGCCAGGTACGAACCTCCTTTATTCCTCAGGAGATCATGTGGGGCTACAACTTCTTGCCAATCATCTCCAAAAGCAAAGAGGGCAAATACAGAGTCGATTTCTCCAACTTCTCCAAATTGGTGCCAGTAGCCACCGCGCATTGTGCATATTGTTACCACAACATCAAAGGATCCCATCTCCTTTCCAGAGAAGGACATGACAACCCGGGCTTTGAGGTGATTGAAATCGACAATCCCCCCAATGTCATCAATATGTGAAACACTAAATGAATTCCTGAAGGACAGACAGTTGCTGGAGGCACAGCTGGATAACCCAGTGGCACACAGCCTAATACCTCAGTTTTAAACTTGAGTCAGATAAACCAATTGATTTGTTATTCTTTTGTCTTCACCACAGATAAGACACATGTGGAGTCAGGGAACCCATTGTGAGTTTCATATGTGTTTGCATGTAAAACCACGCCTGTGACTGTCTGCTGATAAAAAAAAAAACTGTTTTCAGATCGGAGGTCAGGTCATGTTAGCATGGTTAATTAACACAAAGCTTCACTCTCACTGGTTACCTTTGGTATTACAAAAGCTCTTTATGTCTTTCATTAAAACATGAAAAACATCTGACAAGTCACAGAAGAAGCAATGTTTCTAATAATCAGCATTGGTTGTTGTACTCAAAGCGATACGTTGACTTGAACCAGTTTGCTAAACTGTTCAGATATAAGCACTAGCCAAAGGCTGACCTCCTCGGCCCGTCTTGAGTGATGTGCTTTTGTATTTCTTCACAAATAAACATAGTATGAAGGAACATGTCTCTCAAGAAATGCTTAACTAGGCTGCATGCAGCAAACTCAGTTATATTTGTATGGTCTTTTTTATTGTTTTTTCTTCAGGGGTAAGATATGTACACTAAAATAAACTTTATTTTTGCATTCATAAACATGTCTGTAGTATTATTTTTCACTCCAAATAAAAGCAAAATGTCACACCAGGTGTGTGATCTAGAAGGTCAAAGCAACAGAAGCTAATGTTCATAGTGGCTTTTCTTCAAACAGGACAATCCAGAGGAAGTGGTTGGAAATGAAAGATGACAGTGTACAAGCCATAATGTGCCTGCGACGGTCTGAACGTAAAAGCAGAACTCTCTGTTTGAAGAAATTTCAGGCCATACCATATGCAAGCAAAAGCTTTACTGGTTTCAATAAGATCCATAAACCACTTTTTCCAATAACCTACCTGTAGATACACAGGACAGAATAAAACTGAGAAATTTATTTTTATACTTGAGAAAGCAGGATGTTTTATACTTCACAAGAACTCAGTTACAGAACTCCCAGGAAGTTCTCATAGGTCCCAGCGCAGCATTTGTCAGCGTAGTTACCAGATGAGTTTCACATTTCCAACCTTTCAAACAATATATTTTGGACACCACACAAGAATTTTTGGTCCAAATATGCATTAAGAACAATCTGCAAGAAGTCCTAATTCCCAATATTTAAATGTGGTTCCATTTATTCGAGTGTGAATAAAAGTTTCAGTTTAATTTAATGACTCTCTGCTCTCAACGGCTGTCTAAGCAGAGAAGGCAGAATAGGTCACATGGCACCAGTGATGTGTTTATATGAAGGAGTCCTCCTCAATAGCTTACTCCTGTGGAAGATAACCAGCTCATCAGTTGCTTTGCTCAGCTCTGCTTACCATCTGTGAAGGCAGGGTGGCAAAAGTAAAACAAGAACAATTGGGCTCTGGATAAAATAAAGCAGTTGTGGGTTCATAAAATGGCAGATGAACAAACAAACGATTTATAACAACCACATTTGGCTAAAACATAAGACTATGTGATACTAAATGTAGATCAATGTTGAAGCTCTAAGAACCATCTCTTCATTGAAAACTGATCCAAAGTACTCAGTGTTTGAAAAGAACCAGGCTCCCTATCATTTCATGCTGACAAGAAGCTGAAGCCACCAGTAGAGTCTCTATTTCTCTGTTGAAGTCTTTGTAAAGCGTGAAAAACAGAATGTTAGGGACAACTCAAATTTTTAGGAGTAACACTATGTGCAAACCCTATATTGCAGTATTACAAGCTGTGCACATGGAAATAGGTTGGGATTTTTTAGATATGCCCATATGTGCCTGGGGGTGCAGCAGATATAAAAATTACAGGCACAACAACAACAAAGACAACAACAATCGACATCAAGTCATCTTGGTCAGGAAATGCAATACCAGTCATTTAAAAATGCTTTGTTGGAGACACTTGAGAATGGATCTCTTATTCTGTCCTAAAAATTACAGATACAGTTTGACTTTCAAATAAGATCAAACATATAAAGGGGACCTTTATACCTTTATGGTCGATTAAATTTGTGGTGTCATTGCTGACGTTTCAGCATTTAGAAAATGGCACTGCATTGTTGAGATACAAACAAGAACAAAGTCACCGCTTAGAAGTAATTAAAAAAATTGCTATATTGCAGTGTGGTGGAGATTTGATATGAATTTGTGTTTCTCCATCATTTCTGATTTCCAATAAATCAACACAAAAGATAGGGTTAGGATTAGACGAGATGTTTTACTATTACAAAGGTAGATCATGTAAGCCTTTCTTTGTTGTTTCTCATTGTAAACAAAAAAAAATAAAAAATTCTGACAACTTGGGATATGATACAGTAGTGTATGACTGAAACTCAACAAATATGAAAAAAAAAAACTATAAACACATCTTCATATTATTTTTTAAGGGACATTTTATAATTCTTCTCAGCAAAAAGATGCTATTGATAGAGAAGACCTTGCTAGGGTTCCTTACCTGTCAACATGAGCCATTTCCTAGTTTATAAGTTGCATCAAACCTTGGACCTCCTGTAGTACATGTTAAAACAACAGGGCAGAGATGAAAAAATAGCAACATTTGTGAATGTAACACAAACACTAAGCTGTACAGTTCAACTGCAGCCTTTAAATTAAGCATGATGTTGAAACCACAACAAAGGCCAGAAGTTTGTGCCATTTAAATTTTCATTTGTGCTGCTATGGTTTTAGAGATATTATAAGTTTTAATTCCAGCCGATGATGTCACCATCACCACAGCTTGCTCCAAAACAAACCAGATCGGTCTCATTTTTTAGTGCTTCGTGTATGAAGGTTTGTGCCGTTAAAATTTGTGTTTGTGTTGCTATGGTTTATGAGATATTATAAGTTTTAATATAACCTGACTTCACATGACTTCACCTGAATTGATTGCATGTATGGAAATGGTTTTTGACCAGCTGCAGGCTGTAATTAGGCACTGTTGGTTTCAAGTCAGTTTCATATGTTCTAGTGCATCTTTATTCACCATTTCAGTCAGCAAGAAAGATGCAGATGTTATCAATGTAGAAAGGAAATTAATCATAGTAGAGGGAAATTCACTCAAGGGAAATTCAGTTTTGTTCGCAAGGACTGTGTCAATCCGTGCTATTTCTCCTATGCTGTAGCTATGAGTAACTGTCCCTGAACAGTGCACTTTTCCTGAGGTGCTGAGGCCCGCAACTGTGATAGCATGTAAGACTAGAGTGACCAGGTGTCCCAACTTGTCCTGCAATTTTTACTCAAACAGAAAAAATGTCCAGCATTTGACTGGGTCAAATTCTGATAAGTCAGAACACTATTTGACTAAAGCAGAACTGCAGTCATCATCATAGAGATGCATCAGCGGTCAATCAAAATACGCAGCAGCGTCCCACATCATGACCAACTTGCACATATAGCTTACCTCAGTAGGCTACACAGAATATAATGAAATATAATAAATATAATGAAAAGCATCTCACAGAAAAGGAAATTCAGCTACAACAAAGACTGGCAAACAGCTTATAACTGGGTGAGGCCAGTGAAAGGGGATTCTCTGAGAGTTTTTTGTCAAGTTACGCAGTTAATTTTCCAATTTCACACGGAGAGGGGCACGATGTGACGCGACATTGTTAAAGTGAGTCATACAAGAAATGCACAGCTGAAAAAGCCACCTGCTGAACTATGGACTCGTTTTTACTTAAACCAAGAGATGACTGCCAGACGGACAAGCTGACAGCAGCCGAGATACCCAGTGTTAAACTTTAAAAGCTTGTATTTTTTTTCAAACTTTTGTGCACTAACAGGCAAAGCAGAGGTCGATTAATGTAATGTGAGATCTTTGTTAAATTAAAATTCATGACTTCATCACAGTGTTGGTAATGTGTCCCACAATGTGCCTCACAAGCATCCTTGTTGTGCCGACTTCAGTTTTTTGATATCTGGTCACTGTATGTAAGACCGGTTTTGCATAGTACAAGCATTGTGATCGAAAAATCTTTGCTATTGACAAAGAAATCTTTGACACTGTTTTTTTTTTTTAGGCAGTCCCACTGGCAGATCATCTGGATACAGTATGTAACATCAACCCTGATAAAATAAGGGGGAAGTTTTACAAACTGGTTCCCAAGTGAGATATGAAAGCATTATTTAATGTAGATCTTCAGATCATGATGAGGAGTAAAGGCCTTTAACAGAACAACAAGAATGACCAGAAAACTCACTCACAGCTTCCTTTGGAACAGCTGCACCTGCATAGATCCATTCTGTCAAGCATGTGGAGGTGGTATTAATGTCATGCCTCTCTGACAGCATTTGCACCACTGGAACACTGGAGCAGTTGCACCCTGTCAGAATGCCTTGATACAGGAAGATATGGCCAGATCTGCCATTTGGTCTCACCAGTTTTCTCACTACCAGCCAGTTGGATCAAGACACACTGCTGTGGCACATTTCTTGGACAATGTCATGTACAGTGACAGAAAAAACTTGTCCAGTCCAATATCTGCAATGCTACCACTGTGAGGTGTGCTATATTTTAATAATTGCAAAGATACGATGGGATCATTGTCCCCAAATTCCAAATCGTTTCTCTCTTGTTTGACTTTCCGCAGTGTGACTAAATTAGGTAGGTGGCTTGGCTCAGGATCTCCAACATCCAACAGATCTCCTGCCTTTGCTAACCTCCATACAGCTGGTTCCATCCTGCCCTCACACAGCTCTTTTGCAATTTGCTCATGCAGATTTCCGGACAGTAACCACTTGGAACAGCCAGTGTGCAGGTTGATATCTGTCTTTGATTGAACACTGGAGCACCATTGGGCTGTTAATTAGCCGAAACTTTTCATGTGGGTGGGGTGTCAGCTTCACTCTGCTAATTGGCAGGTATGCTCACGCTAGCTGTTAATTTGGAAAATAGATCTGCATTTCCACTTTTACTTCATTGCCTTTGTCTTGAGATGGTACTTAAATATTTTCACACACACACACACACACACACACACACACACACACACACACACACACACACACATATATAAGAACGTGATATATATATATATATATATATATATATATATATATATATATATATATATATATATATATATATNACCGAGATATATATATATATATATATATATATATATATATATATATATATATACATATCACATCCGTTTCTCATAATGCACCCAGGCTTGCCCCTTTCCACCAAAAATGTAACAGTGGTCCGAGCGCCAAAGATATAATAATGTAATTTCACATCTTTAAAAGTTTTCTAATTACCAACCCTCTCTTTGTAACTCTTTTAAGATTGAAATCTTACAATGAAGTTTGCTACATGATGTAACTGTGCCTAGAAACCAGCCTACGGTGCACCTCTGGCTATTTGCCAATATTTTGTTCTCCTGTTGCTGCGACAAGCACACCGAATCCCCTGTTTTGTTTTAGCAACATTTTAAACATCAGAAGCAAGTCAGTAGCGTTTTAGGACCTATCCTTGATTGCAAGCCTGGAGAGAGTGACAGATGTTGCTGCCAAAAGGTGTATTGAGACTTGGTACTGGATGCATTAGCTACCACAAATGTTTGGGCATTGTGTTGCATTATGGGCCCAGGGCAAACGCTCTAAGATGGAACACACCTGTGATATTGTCCAAGAAGTCGTTATAAAAGGTTTTTTTATATTTACATTTTATCATTATGTCATCAATACAAAGCTTGTAGCAAAGTTCTAAATTCAGATGATTGACTGTTTTATGCTGAAAATTACTGGGGGTTTTAGCTTTGCGCTGGTCTGGGTGGGGGGGCTGGGTGGAGGGCCAAGTCGTGTATGTCTGGAGTTTACATATTCTCCCTTTACATGCATGGGTTTTCTACAAGTTTAAGTGTGTCCATGTGTGTTTATCTGGTGTGTCTCAGTCTTGCTCGTTGGCCACTGGAAATAGGCATCAGTTCCTCTGCGCTCTAAACAAGACTAAACAGGTATAGAAAATGTATCGATTTCATTTGTGGTGGAGATAAAGTCAGACAATAAAAGAGTACTGGAGAGGTAAAAACATTTATTTTGTCACATTTTCCTATACAAAAGCCCTTTTTCAAAAGGTTTTACTTCATACATCGCAGGAATTACAATATTATTAAAAATAATACACTGTTTAATTGTAAAGTTATACACACAATACATGTAATGGATTGAACATCCAAAATACATTGCATATATGAAGAAATAGCACAGATCCCTCTTGACTGATAATGCGTATAAAACAGGAAGGTTAAGGGCACATTACCACAATTTCTTTATGCTACAAATGACATGTTCCCTTTCATTTGTTCTCTTAAAGCTATACATCTGCAAGGAAAGCTGGATGTAAATATTAATACTGTATTGCTCAGTATCAAACACCTGAAAACCTTAAAAGCACATGGCTAGCCATTAATTTGATATAAAAAGTGAGTGGCAATGGCTTCATTACCTTCACAGACTGCATACAGAGTAATCTCTCTATTAGATTATGAGTTAAGCAGGCATTTGTGGTTTTAGGAATACAAAACAAAAATAATATACAGATATATTTTTTACACTTACAGGCACTTAAGATGTCACAACTGGATTTCAGAAAACATCTGTGTGAAAACAAAAATGTTAAACTGCATTGCCCAAATGTACAGATATAAAAATACTTAAAATGCTCAACATACTACTAGCAGAAATGGACTCAAAAAGTTTGCATTTTTGACCGAGGTCAACTCGTATTAACTCTCTTGGCTTTTTATACTGTGTCACATATGAAAATAACTCTGCATAATTTATACAGTAAGTTGCTTTAATGCCTAGTTGACTGATGTTTATAAAACAATAAAAAATAGGTCTGACAAACGCACAGCGTTTGCGAATCTGAGGATTTCTTTGTTTCATCTCGTCATACTTCATTGATTTTTGTTCTCTGATAAAAGACTTATTTTCAAGTGTCTATTTTCAGTGACTTTCTTTGAATAATTTCTGAAATTGACAGTTGAAAAGCTGATTATGGTTGTAATTTTTAAATACTGTTAAATGGCAATGAAGAAATTCTGACTTGAGATTCGTTTGCATTTTGCTGGGCTTGAAAATCAGCGACACGTTTAACCATACATGCTGCCCTCATGCTAGAATCCAGCCTTGGAAAAAAAGAGGAAAATCATTGCAACATGGTGTCTAATAATCAGAATTATGTGGACTATCACTTCTCTGCACTGACCTGATTGGTACTGACTGGCCTAGGAAGACAAGAGAGAAGAGGAGGGGCAGCTTTTATTGTCAGAAAAGGTTTAAAAAAAATGTTGAAAAAATTAAGATTTATTAAAACAGCTATTTATTTTCTTCAGGACTTTAGTTGTGCACTGGTAGTTGATAATGATGATATGAAATAGATCAGCAGTTGGAGCACAACCCTGACCCTGCAAGGGTTAGAGCTCTGTTTCTCAGCACATTTTTAAAACTAGATGAAGACTCAAGGTCCTTTGAATAGATAAAAATCCTCTAAACAGTAAGGCTAACACAACCCTAAAAATGACGACATATCCTAAAATCACTTTCATGTTTTAGATTTATGATAATACACTTAGACATGCATCATTATTTTGCTTAAATAACCACGTCTGACATATTTTGATTTAGGCAAAAGCTTTTTCTTTTAAGTGTATTTCACAAGCCAGAAGACATTCACATTAATACTGATATGATTGAGCAACAAATAGATCTCAAAATAGCCTGGCTGAGAGGAAGCAACAAGGCAAACACTTAGCTTAGTGCGTGGCCTACCAAAAACGAGACACATTTAAACTGGGCATGACTTACTGTTGCAAATTATCGCCATTAAATCTTGACTTAGCTTCAATTGACCTAATTCTGCTAGGCTTATCACCCATCAACTCGCTCAGTTCTACGCAAAATACATAGAAAAACATTCTTTAAGCAACTGAGTTGACCCAGGTTCAGCAGAAACATACAGCGCTTCATTCTGTGGCATCTTACTCTTCTCTAGCCTTCCAGTTTTGGAGGATAAATTAAATGGCGGCATGGTGAACTGCGTATTCCAGACGCCAAATTTTATTCAGTGCTGAGAAAAGTTCCTCTCGCAAAATCTCCTACTTGTCTATTGGAGACACACATACACCTCACCCCCACACCCCCTCCCACCGCACACACACACACACACAAATATCATAAAAACATACAGATGAACAGAAAAGCAAAGAATAACAGTGGAAAAACCCCACAAGTTAGTAGATAAGCGGTAAAAGCTGATTTTTCAAGCAAAGTAATCAAGCTGGACTGAGGACGTAGATTGAGACCCATAAGTGATAGGCCCATGTCTGGTAAGGTAGCATGGAGAAAAGGCTGACACATCCAGGTTCAAATCCTTTCCTTGGGTTAGGGACACTTATTGGCTTATAGGAGAAACTTTCAAGAGAGTGAAAAAGAAAGGCATAGGAAACTCAGATGTGCATCCATAAAACAATTAGTTGTAATAAGTAGTATTCCATTGTAGACCAAGGTATCCAGTTTTTATAGATTCTTAAACACAAAAAAAACATCAATAAACTCATCCTTCATTAAGGAACAGCATTTCTTTAGATTATTGTTTCCATCGATTCAGTCTTTGGCATTACAGGGAGTGCAGGTCAGCAATTTTGGTGGGGAGAGAAGGCAGGTTTTAAAAGTTGGTCACTGATCAGTGAGGGTTGTCTTAATAGTAACTGCCAAGATGGGATGGCACATGAGTGTTAGGATGGCGAGGAACATTTGGGTTTGGATAGATGCCTGCAGTGGGTGAACTCCAGTACTGAGCAGTGGGTCCAAAGAAATTGGAGGAGGTGACTGGCATAGATGGAGGGTGCGGGGATACAAAATTGACCTTCTGCTGGTGGGCGTGGTAGGAAGGCACATAGGCTAGGTCCGAGGGGTATTTGTACATGGAAGACTCGGTGGGGTGCGGCTGGAGCGCCTGAGCAATGCCATGGAAGTCGAACTTGTAAGCATAGCGTTTGCCATGCACCTTGGTCATGATGTTTTTGTCATAGTAGTAGCGCAGCGCACGGCTCAGCTTGTCGTAGTTCATGTTGGGCTTGCTCTTACGCTCACCCCATCGCCGCGCCACCTCATCTGGATCTGTCATCTTAAACTCTCCATTGGTCCCTTCCCAAGTGATGCACCCTGCATTGGCACTGTCGGACAAGAGCTCCAGGAGGAACTGCCAAAGTTGGATCTGACCTGAGCCTGAAAGTGGACAGAAGTACAAATCTTTGTTAGGGACAGCTGAGGTCTCTACCAAGTAAGAACCCAATAATCTTACCTGGGTTGGCGAGACGACTACTGGTGGGGCCCAGAATCTGGTAAGGATCTGTAAACAATTGAATAAAGTTTATAAATCTGAAATCAGATTTCTATGGAATCATATATAGAACAATACAAAATTTTGCTCCCACAGTCCAAAGACATGCCTGTTAGGTTAATTGGTCAATCTAAAATTGCCCTTAGGTGTATAAATGAGTGTGCATTAGAATATCAGTAAAAGCATTACTTATTTCAGTATTTCATTTCAAATAAAAAATTTTGAGAAACTCTGGGTTTTCATTAGCTGTAAGATATAATCAAAATTAACAGAAATAATAACTGCAATATATCTCTCTATGTGTAATATGAGTCTCACCTTTTGAATAAAATAACATTAGCCTTAATTTACTCTAATTTACTGAGACTCACCTGTAGGTGAGCACTGAGACATGTTAACCTTAGAGTATGGATTTAATGGAAGACCAATCTCCTTTTTTACTTCACATAACATTGTTATTTGTCATAAGAAAGAGCTATAAATACTTTTATATAACCTTTAAATTGCACAACTACAAGTTGTGCAATTGTCTTCACTACATGTACTGAATGTGCTTGTAATGTAGGCATTACTATAACAATAAGTGTATCAGGAAAGGATTGTGTGGTGAACAATGTGTAATTATGCTTGGCTGCCTTAAGAATGAGAAGAAAACTTTATTAAAGCATTTGATTTAAGATAAAACTGATATCCCTACAAACAATAAAGCTTTGAGGCTGAGCTTATGCTACAAAATGCACAAAAGATGCAGCATAAGTAGTTACCTGGCTGAGCTCTGGGCTGCTCAGTGGACTTGGTCACATTCTGGGGAACTACAGGTGAGCCTGCATGGAGAGAAGCAATCATTGGATGATGATGGGCAGACGGAGAGGGAGACATAAAATGATTCGGAGGAGACATTGCCAGGGTGGTCACAGATAACAAGACTACGTATCTTGAAGGCATTTCAGTATAGGTCCAAAGTAAATAAGGAAGTGAATTGGCAGCCTTCTGTAATCTTTAGGACTCTTTCCTACGCGTCTAGACTGTGTTGAAGTTATTCAGGTATTTTAATCGGTGCAGAATAGTCACTGATAAAGTTTATTTTTGCTAGGTGATATATGCAAAAAAATAGCCTCTCTGTGGGTTTTAACAACTCATTCTTAGCAAAATACCCATAAATATAAGAAGCGGCAAGATGTATGGCCTGGCTTAGCTTAGTGGTAAGGCCCCCGACCCATATACAGAGGCTTTAGTCCTGTGCTGCATGTCAAACCCTCTCTCCAGCTCGCTTCCTGCCCGCTTATTTTGTGTATATATATATATATATATATATATATATATATACAGGGGTTGGACAATGAAACTGAAACACCTGGTTTTAGACCACAATAATTTATTAGTATGGTGTAGGGCCTCCTTTTGCGGC
>JAHUTJ010018477.1:0-14717 GCA_036250325.1 Characodon lateralis
GAGTGTTAAACTACGACCCTGCTTCCTGGTCTGAACCCTGGGTTGTCAGAGGTTTGGAGAACTAATAAATTCGGCCAGATTCCTAGAAAGAAGAACTGCTCCATCCAAAGTGGGATGAATGCTGTCTCTCCGGATCAGACCAGGTTTTCCCCACAATGTTCGCCAATTATCAATGTAACCAACATTGTTTTCTTGACACCACCTAGACAGCCAGCGGTTGAATGACAGCATGCGGCTAAACATGTCGTCACTGGTCAGATCACGGAGGGGACAAGAGAAAATGACGGAGTCCGCCATTGTTTTGACAAACTTACACACCGAAGCAACTAACCAAAGTAGGTCACCAAAGTAGGTTACTAAAGTAACTTTGGTGACCTCCGATTGACGTAACCGGGTGTCATTACCGCCAAAGTGAATAACAATCTTACTGTATTTACGCTTATTCTTAACCAGCAGTTTCAGGTAGGATTTGATGTCACCCGTTCTGGCCCCTGGCAGACATTTGACTATGGTCGCTGGTGTCTCTAGTGCCACGTTTCCAACTATGGAGCTGTCAATTACCAGAGTTGGCTTCTCAGCGGGTGTGTCGCTGAGCAGGGAAAATCTGTTAGAAACACAGACGGGTTGGTAGTGGCCTGTGGGCTGGGATCAGGATTATGCTTTCTACGTACCGTCACCCAGCCGGCCTGAAGCCCCGGCTGCGCGGGCTCTGCTGAAGGTCTGCTACGGGGAGCTACCCTCGGTGGCTATGCGCTGGCTAAGGGGCCTCGGCTATCTGCTGGTTTTTCAACAGCGTGGAGCCGGGCCTCCAATTCCGATACCCTCGCCTCCAACGCAACAAAAATGCTTATTTATTACACGTACCATTATCACTAAAGGAGGCAGAGGAGTAACTGAACATCTGACAGAGAGAGCAGGAGAGAGAAGACTCAGAGAGAGAAACAGCAGAACGGGTAGTCATGGTGGAGGTAAAGCTAACGCTAAACTAGCGACCCCTTACCACTACTAGAAAAAACCGTGTAAAACACGGAGAGTCCCCAAACGTTAAATGCAGCAACAGAAAGTATGTCTTTTAATGTGCTTATGTATTAGAACAAGTAAGAGATATCACAGTAGAGAGAAATCAGATCAAACGAGAGAGCCTTCACACACCAAACAATCCACCGAGTGCAACAGCGAAAACAGGAAGTGACGAATAAGCCTTACCACGCCTGTGGTTTAATTAACATGATAAAGTTCATGTCACCCTGTAAATACATTGTACAAGCAAGACAATTATTTCTGCAAGTGAAGAAATATGATTTGGTTCTCTGTGTTACTAAACTCTTTAAAGTAACCTTATACTACTAATCCATTATTTGCTCAAATCACAGGTGCAATATAAGTGCAATATAAATTTCACAGCAGTATAAGTGCAGTTACTGCTCTGCTTTTGGCACTCTAAAATTAGTAAACTGGGCTTTAGATTTTGTCTTACATTATTTGTTGTTAATGAAATGCCCATGTTGTCCATAATAGCTAAGTGATGACTCAGATAAGAGGTGCTAGATTTGGACACGTTTATATTGCCAGGATATTTCTAATGAATAGCGAGAACCAATTTTCTGTTTTTATTTTTTTGGGTTGCAAAACACCTTGCGCACCACTCTGAAATAGCCTCTAACAACTAAAATGCTGCGGCAAGATCTAATGAGAAAAAGACATCATAGATTTCCAAATTTACCATATCTGTTAAAATTAGATTATCTGTTAAAATTAGCTCTCACATATAAAACAATTTTTACATCCTGAAGACTGAATTATTCATTTTTTCCTTACATAGAGGGTTTAATTGGTGGTTGTTGGGGATACTTTTGAGTGGTGACTATCTTATCAAGAGTGGCTAGTTGTTCCAGCAGTTTAAAGGACAAATATTAGCTTATAAATGGTAATGTACCAATTTCTGTTAGTTCAACCCCCATGAGAATCTCTCCATGTGATTTTGGTAGATGCTCTTCAGCACCAAGTACTATAGCAGCATAACTAAAGGCATAACTTAGAGTAACCAAAGTTCGCCCAAGTAAAAACGGAAAATTCAATTCCAATAAATTCCATTGAGTTTATTTATGTAACGCCAATTCAGAACAAATATTGGCTCAAGGCACTTTTGAAAAAAAGTTAATTCAGTCCGATCACAAGGACAGATTCAAAGTCAATTACATACATTTCAATTTCACACTAGTTATAAAACATTCATTCATTCGTTCATCTTCTATACCGCTTCTATACCGCTGGGAAGCTGGTACCTATCTCCAACAGCCTATGGGCGAGAGGCAAGGTACCTCCTGGACAGGTCGCCAATCCATCGCAGGGCAACACAGAGACATACAGGACAAACAACCATGTACACATTCATTCACACCTAAGGACAATTTAGAAAGACCAATTTACCTAACAGTCATAATTTTTGGACTGTAGGAGGAAGCCGGAGTACCCGGTGAGAACCCAAGCATGCTTGGGGAGAACATGCAAACCCCATGCAGAAAGACCCCAGGACCTTCTTGCTGCAAGTCAGCAGTGCTACCAACTGCGCCACCGTGCCGCCCCAGTAATCAAACAATGCAAATTGCAAATTGCAACAATCACTTCTCTTGGACGAGCATGTTGGGACAGTTGCAGCAATCCCTCAGTGCACATGCACATAGCGACAGTAGAAAATGACATTGATAGGTGAGTTATTACATTATTTAGTTATGGTTGTGCTTACCTTTTTGTTTAATTGTCTCAATGAAGGTAAGTTTAGCCTGGTAGTTTTGTATTTATGTGCCGACTGTCACCTACCACCCTGTGCATGCAGAAGAATTTAATTAAAGGTTTAATCACAAAATAGCTTTCTAAAATTAATTATACACTGAATACTGGATTTACCAGAAACTGAACTCAAAATGACTTGAATTTTTTTGTAAATTTGCCTGTTGCATACACAACCATTTTTGTGAAATGTATAAAGAAAAAAGTTAGAATTGTACATGTCTTGTATTTTTTCATCATCTCTAAACTAATGGTTTTGATCATGTGTTTTATTGTACAGTGAGCTACAATCAAGGTGCAGTTCTTAGAAAGCAAAGTGCATAGTAGTAGAATAGCAAGGAAACATTTCAGGTTACAAATTAAAAACCAATAATCACATCACTTGCTTTTGTAAAACAATATCATGTGAAGCTGCATCTAGCTTAATACATTTTTATAAGAAAAAATGGTTGATTACTCCCATCCTGCTGTGTAGGCTCTAATGCTTCACAGGCTTGATGTCCTTTTTACTTCTTGAGCCGACGAGAACAGCAACAAAAGTAAAGTTGCGCAGATTTAATATTTGTAACACAGCTTTAGTTTGAATAGTTTTACATTTATATAGTAAAGATACTGACCTGAGTTAGGCTTCCACGATCTGTGATATTTGGTGCCTAACTGACAAAAAGCTAAATTCATAAAAGACTCCACTTCTTATTACAGAACAAAAGTATAAATATAAGCGCAGCATATAACAAAGATTCTCCACAGCAAGTACCATAGGGCAAGGAATGGTATATATTAAAATAAAATAGGTAACCATATAATTATTTAACTTTCTTTAACTTCCATGTGGGGACTTCAGAGGTGCTACAAGTTTTAACCACAGAGCTCTGAGAATATACTGCTCTGTCAGGTCTGCACGTTGTGAGCATCAGAATCTTCTTGTTTTGAAGGAGTCTTGTTGCCTTCATGTTCAGCTTTCCTGGGCATCCTGGGGCTAACAGCAGCTTTTCTGCTGGTTTGAGGGCTGGAAGAGCCGACAGCCTTTTTGCGCTGCAGTAAGGGGCTCTTGGAGCCTTTTGGCTTTGTTGGCGTGCTTAAAGAGTCCATGACCTTCAAAGATCTCAGCCCAAGTAGGCCACAGAAGTAGTTGCACTTGTGCTGCAAGACAAACTGATGAAAAACTTTGGGATTCCCTTCCACAGATAAACCCTGGTGCCTACAACACAAAGAACAAATAAATGCTACAGTGGTGGTTTGTGTAAATGCAAATTACCTGTAAAAAAATATAATTTGCAAAACACTTTACACACATATATTTACCCTGTTGATTTGACTGAAACTCTGACATTTGTGATCTTAGTGTCAACACCTGTGAAATGAAAAAAAACCCAAAAAAAAACAGGCTTTATTTTTCTGTTGCTTGGTTAGCTTGTGTAGATGTGACAGATTTGACTAGGAAATTATTGCTACACAACATGATTTTATCAAAACACCAGACACATGCATCTCTATAGTGGGTGGATAAAAACATTACTAAGATCAATTTTGAAAATCATAAGAGAATTTTTAATCCTAGTGAATAAACCTATAAAAACAGACTATATACATTCACAGTTAATTTTACTAGGTACACCCGTTCAATTGCATGCTAACACTAATCATGAATCGCCTGTTCACATAGCAGGAAATAGGTGAACATGGGTATCTGTACATGGTGAAGACAACTTTCTGAAGTACAAACAAAGCATAAGAATGGGGGAAGAAAGGCAATTTAAGTGACTGAACAGGATTTGAGTGTTTTAGAAGGTGCTGATTAACTGGGATTTCTGCCCACAACCATCTCACAGTTTTATAAAGAATGGTCTGAAAAAGACAAAATATCCACTGACTTGATCTCAAAGTTCAGAGAAGGATGGGCAGACTGGTTCAACATGATAGAAAGGCAAAAGCAGCTCAAAAGAACACCTCTGAATGCACAACACAAAAACCCTGTGGGAGATGGGGTATTGCAACAGAAGAGCACACCACATGTGACTCATGCCTGCAAAGAACAGGAAACCAAATTCACACAGGCTCACTAAAATATATACTATACTACCACAACCGTTACCTAATCCAATGACTCTTGACGTCTGCTGCAAAATTCAAATGGTAGGGTCAAATTTTAGCATAAACAACATGAAAGCATTGATTGATCCACAGTTGCATCAGTAGTTTGGGCTGGTGCTGGTGGTGTAATGGTATGAAGGATATTTTTCAGGCTCACTTTGGGCCCTTAAGTACCCATTGGGGATCTTTAAATGAGGTTCAATAAATACCACCATTTACCTGAGTATTGTTGCGGTCCTTCTTCTGATGGCTACTTCAAGCAGAATAATGCATTAAGTCACAAAGCTGAGATTATCACAAACTGATTTCTTGAACATGACATTGAGTGAATGTACTGCAATGGCCTCCACAGTCACAAGACTTCAATCCAATTAATGTGCAGCCAACAAATCTGCAGCAATTGCATGATGCTATCATGTCAATTTGGACTAAAATCTCAAAGAAATTTGAACAAAGACACCTTTTTGAATATATCCCACAACGAGGCAGTACAGAGGCCAAAAATGGGTCCAACCTAGTACCAGCAAGGTGTACCTAACAAAGTGGCAGGTGAGTGTATGTAAAACTCAGCATACACTATTGACATTGAGTGTCAGCTCACCTTCCAGGCGAGTGAGTAGCAAATTGCCAGTAGTCCACTGAAAAACCCAGTGCTGCAAGGCACAGCACTTCTGCTCTACTTCAGAACCAGTCTTTGTGTCTATTTTCCCTGCATTATCCAGGACAGAGTATTTCTTATAGACTCCAATCAGATCTGTTTCCACCGTGGCATAGGGGACAGAGTGTGCTGGTCTGTACATCAAGTACACTGGAATGACCCTGTAAAGCAAATAAGGGTGAAGAAGGCCAGAGTAGGAATAGTATTTAGGAAAGTTTGCGGACACCTGCTCTATCAGTGATGCTTTATTATCAAGACAAATATGCTGTTGCTCACTCCAGGGGGGGTCCAAAGTTTTCTATGACCCTCGCCTCCGCAGTGAAGATTTTGCAGTATTCCCGTGCCAAGTTCTGAATTCTACACTCCTGTATAGAAAACATAGGATCACAGCCAGTAAAAGATTTACTCAACCTCCTGCATCGTCTTTATTTAAGATTAAGTAGATTAGCACCACATTAATCCTGTGTGGGTGGCAGACATAACACCTGGCTTCCTTTTTTATGTCAAAATTCCTGGAATATTGGGTGACGTTTTTAAATTTAGGATGATAAGGATAACTTGCAAAACTGAGCCTTTCAAAATACCTGTTTCATCATGTGCAGGTTCCTTTCAATGAGAGAGCTTTCCTCCTTGCCTCCATAGATGATAGGGCTGCGTACTTTAATTATACATGTGTTACCGGACTCGAAAACAGGCTCCAGACCGTAAATGACTTTAGCTCTCCAGGCTTTACGGGAACAGCCATATCCAATGCACGATTCTGTCATCATTATACGTCCAAAGAATTTGTTGCCCCAGTTGCCAGAATCAACCAGCCCCTTGCTGAACATGAATGGGGTCATTTCAATTTCCTCCCCAACTGTATCAACAGTAGAGCAGTTAGAAAAATCAGAAAAAAACATCTAAACAAACTACCTAAACTTGATCTTACCACCAAGGTCCTCACGCAGAGACATTCCAGCCAATACTGCAAGACAGGTTAGATTAAACATGTGTTGTAGCAAGTAATAACTACAACAAAGAAATACTAAGTTTAATATAATACATACTATCAGCACTAAGTAGAAGGTCTGTGGAGTCTGAGCCATATTCATTGATTATTGAGCATCCGTAAACTCCCGAGTCTTTGCTTGACGCCTGAATAATGACAAGATTGACCTGGGTTTCATCCCCTGCACTGAAAAACAGACAACAAACAACCTATGATGTTTTTAAACCATTTGAAACGAATATAATAGTAAAAACAAAAAGTCTTTCTAACATATTTTATTGAAGTTACCTTTTCTTAACCTGATCAATCTCCTGCTCATTTTTATACCACTTGATGCTTGAGTCACTAAGAACATTGAAGAACTGGCACCACAGTTTCAAGTGTCCTGAGCCATCAGCAAAGGTTTCACCTCTGATCTTACGGATAACCTGGGGAGCTGGAGAGGAACGTAACACAGACCACATGATGAAGCACCCCCATTAGTTGGGCATGTTTGCAACATGCAAAATTTTGTTTTGCAAAGGTACGTGTTTAAACAGTCTATAAGTGAGAGCAATTTTCCATCAAAACAGAGACTTGCAAGACAAATAACCCCGCAAACGCATCTAAGTTCCATTTATCACCAATTACCCTATCATGCATGTTTCTGAAACATACAGAAGCTTTGCATGAAATTACATTTTGGACCATAGCAACATAATCTCATGACAAAATGTGTGAAAGCTTTAATCCCTGAAAAATAGACCAAATTTACAAGAATGACTATTTCTTTTTATTTAAAGCAAACTCTTTCTAACTATGATAAGAAAATAAACTAAGAAATAAAATAATACCAAAAGGTATTAGTAGCACACTGACTAAAATGGCAACTAAACCCAAAATAATAAAAAAATACTTGTTGAACAGCAGTAAGCTCGCAGTAATGTAACATTGATACAAGCCAGTAGAAAGCAAAACATTGAAAATAGCCCATACTCAATTACACAAACCTTGTGTGGTTAAAATACACTTTGTTATGAGACTGTTTTGACTATAGTTTGGGGTGCAGAGTGTTAACCATTGTGAGTTAAGTAGAGGGCATTTTTATTTGTTTACCTGTCAGCTAAGACAGGTGGAAATCATGAAAAACGATCAATTTTGTTTGTGGACACATGCCAAATTCAGCAAATTCATTTTAGTTTAGAGACTGAATAAATGGATCTGCAGAAAGGTAGAAAAAATGTCTAAATGAGCCGTTTACTGGGTTGTGACCAACACTGTTCCTGTAATACATGTGGTTGCTGCTGCTAGTTCAGTGGCATTACCAAATCTCTTGGTGCACCATTACCTGAAGCCTGTTAATTATAATATGTGGGATACAGTTTTATCCCTCAGTGTAAAACAATAATTAACAGTAAAGATATGAGACCATATGTGTCTCAATGAGCAGATCTATTGTGCCATCTTATCTCTTGGAGCAACTAGTAACATAGAAGCATTTCAAGAAATTTGGTAATTTAATTGTCAGTTTTACCTTTGAATTGGTTATATTTGTCCTTCTCTGTAGGTTTCCCCTTAGCATGGATCTTCTCAGTGAGCAGCCGGCTTTGTGTTTGAGTTTCAGAAGCCATCTTCCTTCTGGTCAATAGTGGAGATTGCCTTTCTGCCACAGATGTTTGCTCTTCAGCGGGCTGCAGTAATGGTGACCTTCGCGAGAGGATTGGAGACACAGTGCTTGCTGAGAGCTTGCTGCTATGTACAGGTATCTCTCTTTTCTGGGTTTGGCTATTAGTGAGTGATGTTGACTCTTGAGCCTCCGCTGTTTTTGCTTTCAGTGTTGGGATTTTGCAACGTGCCCCAGAGGCTTGCTCTTGTGGAGTAGCAGAAGGAATTGGTGAAATAAAATCAATTTTCTTTAACAGTGGACTGGACTCTGGAATTAAAATGTTAAAGAGCTCAGGCCCCAAACCTTTCTTAACCACTGAGTTCTCCTGCTCTGTAAGAAGAATGTCTTTGACTTGTGTAATTGTCCTAAATTCACGGTCCGACTGATGATACATTTGCAATTTTTGGGAAGAATTCATTATAGATTCCTCTATTCCTCCTATTTCCAATTTATTGTTGAGGTTTATTTGTGAAATAGATGTTGCCATGTTGGAGCCTTGAACAGTTCCATCTTTATTCTGCTCCATAGCTGTATTCTGTTCGTCTTGAATGTTATTCTCAATATGTGCTGCTGTAATTAGAGACCCAGATTCATGAGGACTAGTTCCAGGTGGCTTTGATATTGACTGAATTTCCTTAATAAATCCATCCTCTGATGGTAAAGAAAGGGGACTGTCTTTTACATGTTCACTTTTAGACCAAGAAACAACAGAGTAATCTTTTAATGGAGCCACGGCTTCCTGACTAGTGTCATGTAAAGTTCGAACAGTTGTTGAACTTTCCTTTGAAATAAAAATTTGTTCCTGTTTCTTTTCATTTAGCTGCACATAGTCCTTCATGAGTGTTTCCTTCAGGTTCGTGTGAGGTGCCCCACCAGTGCTTGATTCAATTTCATTCTTAGTCCTGAAAGTATTCACTTCTGCTTTACTTTTTTGGGATTTATCTCTTTCTTCCTGACATACTCCTTTAGCCATTATCACGGGATCCTGTGTTAACTTGGAGGGGACAGACATGGTGGAGACTGTATTGGTTTGTGTTAACTCCAGAGCCTTTATTTGAGACCTTAAAAGTTCAGCAATAGATATAACTTTGGATTCGGGTTTGGGAATTTTTGTGAATGTTATGATGTCTTTATGGGTATTTGTGTCCTCTGGAACTTGTTTTTGGGGAGAAGTCTGAAGTGGACCTGACTTCAAATCCTCACAATCTAAACTAGGGTTTTCTACCTCTCTTAATGTGGATTGACTCTTCTTAGTTTCAACAATAGGATGTCCTGTAGGTTTGGCCCCAGAGTCTTTCTTTCCTACATCTTTGTTCTCTTCTGCATTAGTTTGGTCATGTAGACCAGTAGTTTCAGTCTTCATTTCCAGTATGTTCTCACTCGGGATCCCATTGAGAGCCTGTACCACTAACCTGCCTACATCACCAACCTCTAACTTCTCATCTTCTTGTATTTCTGTCCCTTCAAATGTTTTTGTAACTGTATCCACTTGACTTTGTTGGGTGACAGACGAAACATTACACTCTGGGATGCTTTCACAACGACCAAGGATTTCATGTGCTGACTTCTGTGGGTGAGTAAAAATGGCTGTACAGCTTCCATTTGATTTCCTGGAATCATCCGATGTATCCTGTGTTATTTTGTCAGGGCTTGGTTGAGGACCACTGGACAAAGGAGAGGTCAGGATGTCATCTCTCTTTTGTGGTGGCTCTGAGTATACGTTGTGTTGGTCAAGCGGTAGCTTAAGGCTGACAGGTGCATCATTCCAGTTCATGTCTGCGTTGGCCTCTGTAACCTTGGGATATAATACAAGCCGAAAATACTTATTCCCTTATCCCTGGCTTTGCTTGACATGAATAAACACATGCAATTTTAAAAACAGCTACACAGCAACGAGCAACACAGAAGGAGAAGAATTTTAAACATTACGATTTATTCACTTTCGAGGGAGAGGTTAAGAAATAATTAAACATGTACTACGTCTGTCTATATTGTTAACCAATTTATGCTAAATTTAGCTCTACCATACTGATTCAGTCAATTCAAATGTTTTAGTTTTAGTTACATTGGAGCATTGTAACTAAAACGTGCTTTAGAATTCACAGTTTAAAATTAACATGTTTGGTTTTTTACTTCCGGATATTCGAGCAGCTATGAATTAGTATTATTTAAACATTAGCTTGGGATACTGATTTGTCCAGTACATGTATGTTTGTATAATCCTCATAAATGTTTCAGAGTTAGATTCCTTTTTAATGGGTTCTCTTAGTCTCAGTGTATCTTGAAGAGATCAGACCTAATAAAGTCCAAGATGCAAACTCTGAACAAAGTCAAGATTTATACCCTATTTTCACAGAAACTACATTTAATTCAAATCATGTGAATTGCAAACATCCACTCCTTCCATTCCTGCTTAGACTGACATCTAGAGGCCTATGTAAAAGGAAGGTGCCCATTTTAAATGTAAGATAGCCACAAAGGAATGTGAATTATTTTAAGTAGCTTTCTTGCCAAGCAGTGTTTTATCTCAGCTCACTCTGCTATGTAGATGAGCTTGAGTTGCATAAGCAGTGTACTGTAGAAAGACAGGGAATAGTGCAAAGCAAAAATCATTCTTGCTAACTGATGATGACAACCTTTGTGTTTTGTTCATTTTGCTTGCGTTATTTCTTTTCATTTGGAAAAGAAAAGCTAAACATGTTTTTTTTTTTTCTGCAGCCAGTAAACTTACAGAAATTGCATGTAACCAAAAACTATAAAAACCTAATTTTGGCAGATCGAGTCTTATAAAATTCATTGTGGTATGTTCTATGTCCACATCCTATGTATTTAATACATTCAAACATTTTACATTAGTAATATTTTGACAAATTTAGTGTAGCTTTTCAAGAATTATTTCTACTAAGCTAACATATGATGATTACAAGTTATTTATGTATTTCATGCAGTTAATCAATACAAAAAATAACAATATCTTTGGTATTTTTTGCAGCAGTAACTTTTGTTTTAGTATGAAGGTTGGGATTATGCAATTTTTCTATCATTATCTAAAGTATAATTTCATATTCTATCAGAAAAAAAGCACAAAGCCAACCATCACACTATGTTTTGTATCAATACAACTGCTCCAGCTGTCAACATGTGCGTCATTTAATGCTTGTTACCCAGGACATGGCATGCTTGTAAAAGCTATTAATATTTCCAGGATGCTTGTGTTGCCTATGGGGCCTGTGCTGGCAGTATAAGCCCAGCTGATCTCATGCGAAAATGTTAACTCACCTCACTTGGCAGTGCTGGTTGAGACACAGACTCCTTTTTTTGGCAGGTGCTTTCAGTCCGTTCACATGGGCATTGAGGCGAAACAGCCCTTATGCCACATGATGTATCTACTGGCTTACTGAAACCAGAGCCATTCAATGACGTGTATGACTTCACTTCAATATCCAAGGTTCTAATATGTTCTTTTTTATCAATGTCCTTTTTCTTTATGCTTAGAACTCTTGATTTGTTACTTGACTTGTTTTGTGCAGGCACAATGTCAGGAACTTGGTTCTGTCTCTCCAAACACTTTTCTGTATCTTTGCCTTCATTCTTGTGCTTGGCTATTTTCTTGCCCTCATTTTCTGACACAGTAGGGCTAGGACATACTGCAACAGAGGATTTTGATGTAGTGACATTTGCCCTTTCTAAAGACACAGTACTTTTATTAAACATGTTTCCATCCTTTGACAGGTTTTTAACACACACTGCTTCCTCTTTTGATAAAGTTCCACTTTTTCGTTTCATGTTTTCTGAGTTTGCGTTTGTCGATGATAAACTGACAATGTTTTCTACTTCCATGACCTCTTCTGAATTCCCATTGATTTGCACAATCTTTGTGCAGACTGGAGCTGCAAAAGAAGAAGAATCATCTTTCATCTTCCTTTCTACAAACATTTCCGGTTTTGGATGTGTTGTACTGTCAGAAATTTTTATCTTCTTCATGACAAACGGAGATTTTGGTTGATGAGAGAAGAAGACTTTATTATCTGGGTTGTACATGTATGTTCCACTCTTATTGCTGGGGTCATTGTTTATTTGTCCATTTGTCTCCGCAGACACTGATTCATTTGTGTCTGAGGCTGGATTTTTAGAAACCTCCTCCACAGTGCCCTTCTGTAACCTACACTCAGTTTTTATACCCTTTGCCTCATTGCCTTCATCCTCTATGGGGCTTGGCGTGCTGACAAAGGTCTCCTTTGTTGAGCGCCGTTTCCTCTGTGTTCGGTCTGGGCTAATGGTTCGCAGTGGCTTCAGGTTTTCTTTTTCTTGTGTTTCTCTACATTTGTTTTCAACTTTGTGTTTAAGCTTGGCAAAGTAACGCTGGTGGATCTTGAACTCGTTCATTTCGCCAACCTCAAGGACGCCTGAGCAGGACACAATTCCCTTACTGTTGATGGCAGACGCCTGGTAGATAGCTGCATCATCCACAGTGCAGCTGCAGATTTTATAAAATCACATGAAGAAGTTTTATTATAATCAACATCAAAGGTAGACATGTTAAATATGGGGGTTTGGTTCAATAAGGTACTATTTCAGAGGCAATGTCAAGGCAATTTGATGTATGTACTTTGTGGAGGATTGGGGGTGCTAAGGGTACATGTCACATAAGTCATCTACAAAAAAACACTGATAGGTTTGTTTTAAACTGCTAAAGTCAACAAACACAGACAGCGCCCGTCTGACTAGCTGACTAGCTTCCACAACTCTGAAAAATGGTATTTACATTTTCAACAAGCTTGTGGAAACATGACATCTGTCTACTACAAGTAAGGTAACTATTACCTATAATAGCAGAAAATCTAGAAATCTAGACTAACCTTTTAAGTTGCTACATCCTTCAGCCCCAGCTTCCCATGGTAATGTATGGGGCTTAATAAGGGCCATAATGCTTTATTTGAAAAAAGAAAGTTGAAAGAGAATGGCCAGTTTTGATCTTAAATTCTAAAAAACAAAACTGTATTTAAAATAAAAAATGGGAGCTCCTTTCTGTTTGAATGAAGTTTCAATCATCTCTGCGATATTTTGGGTTTTTACATAAATCTTTTATTCTTGGCATTCACTTTCAACTTTTGTAGTTTCAACATCTATTTTTAAATAAACAAACCTTGTGTTTATTTCTTCATGTGAAACCTTTTGACCTCAGCAGTATTCTAAATGAACAAGTGTTGTCAGATGTTTAACAGAGTTTTTGAAAACAAGTACTTGTATATGTGCAGGGAATTATTTTGTCCATTGTGGAATATTTCGTATTTAGGCAGCCCGCAGTATCTATCCAACTGTTTGTCATCCTTATACCAGGTAACTTGAGGGACAGGGTGTCCTGAGAAAAAGAGACAAAAAGCACATTCAGGTTTCAGAATTTCTGAATAAGAAATTATCTGGTGTTTCAATGGTATTAAGCTCAATGTGTATTACTCAAGCTATTGCATTCTTTCTCTGTTTGCTTACATCACAAACAGCTGAAACGCAATCTAGGAGGCGGTGTTTACCTGTAACCACACAGGTGAACTTTACGTTGCAGTTTTCAGACACAGCTTTTGATCTCAAAGTAGTCACAAAAGAGGGCTGCATTTCTTCAGCTAACTGTGCCATCACACTGCAAAGTGTGCTCCTGTGCAAGAAATGGGAAACTGCTCAGTAATTATGTTTCTATATTTGTTTTCAGACTAAGGAGCCAAAATGAATGCCTAGACAATTAGACCAAATCACAAATGACAAAACACACTGACGTCAAATCAGATGAATAAAAACAAGAAATTAAAATACAAAGGGTGTCATTTTAAGACCTCATTAATTCACATTGTTTTCATCAAATTCATCAAATTCATCAATTAAACTAGCACAGCTCAGAGACAACGTTTGATTAAAATTTTTTTCAACATCCCTAAAAAGGGTTGAAATGTCAGTGTTGTAACCTGCCTATAATTTCAGATAAAGGATGAGAGATGAAAAAGATTCTCATTGCAGGGAAGAAAATGAAGACAATATTTTGCCATATTTATTTTCTGTACCTGTTTTATTCTCCCGCGACCCACTATGGAAGAAGCGGTATAGAAAATGACTGACTGACTGACTGTTTGATTCTACAGTATTTAGGGTTGTGG
Source organism: Characodon lateralis (assembly GCA_036250325.1). Lineage (NCBI taxonomy): Eukaryota > Metazoa > Chordata > Actinopteri > Cyprinodontiformes > Goodeidae > Characodon > Characodon lateralis. The sequence continues at coordinate 14,325 of JAHUTJ010018477.1, forward strand.
GTGGCCTGAGCCTTTCACACCTGCCATCAGACAAGAGATCAACCTGAGCAGTTTATCAGTCCAACACAAGCACTCATGGATAAACTCACTCCCACAGTTAAATTACCAGTGAACCTTAAATTTAGGTACATCTCAAACAATTAGAATATGATTAAAAGGTTTCGTTTAGTAATGTACAGTACAGACCAAAAGTTTGGACACACCTTCTCATTCAAGGAGTTACCTTTATTTTCATGACTATGAATATTGTAGCTTCACACTGAAGGCATCAAAATTATGAATTAACACGTGGAATTATATACTGAACAAAAAAGTTTGAAACAACTGAAAATATGTCTTATATTCTAGGTTCTTCAAAGTAGCCACCTTTTGCTTTGATTACTGCTACGCACA
>JAHUTJ010018478.1:0-14712 GCA_036250325.1 Characodon lateralis
GAAGAACATATAAAGAAAAAACCTGAAACCAAAAACCAAACAACCCCTAATCATAACACCATAAAATTGTTGATGCCTCCACCTGAGTCTTCTGGAGTTTCTGACAAAGCAAATCAGGTTGGATTGTATTAAATGCACTGGAGAAATCAAAGAACATGATCCTCACAGTGCTGCTGGCTTTGTCCAGATGACAGTGGGTTTGTTGAAGCAGGTGTATGATGGCATCTTCAACTCCAACTCCACAGTGATAAGAAAAGTGAAGGTGGTCATTTTAAGCTAGCTATTCACTCGGTCAAGTTAGCTGTTTTGAATTCAGCATTAAGATACAAACATTGGTTCTTCTAAAACACAATTTGTTAAAACCCAATGTAAAACTGGGTTAATATGTGATAAGAAACGTACTGCATGTGTTGGATCAGGAGAAAAATGGAGCCACAATATGGTTTGAATGAGGAAGATGTGGGCAGAGCTTCCCAGAGTCAAATAACATATTTTTACTCTGGAAATTTCCTCCAACATTAGGGGGCATTCTACTTAAATCATTGTTGAAATAACTCAGTCAAGTTTGAAGTAAAATTTGCCATATAGATATTCCTTGCTTGTATATGTTCTACAGAACCCCACTTAAAAAATCGGAACAGTTTGTGACAGTGCTGACAAACATTAAGCATGAATGTGTTTGAAATTCTGAAGATTTTCTTTCATCTGTAAACAAGTCATAAAAACAGACATTTACATGAGTCATTTCTGGGGTAAAAACAGAATTAAAAAGAAAAATCTACAAGGTGTTTAAGTTCTCCATGCAAAATCTGGTTTAGGGTTCAGTAGCAGCATGTTTTCAGGTCATTTAACTTAACAAAAAAAATAGCATTAATTAGAAGTAATGCTTCAAATGGATTCTGTCATAATGTTGGTTAACAGACTCGGAGCATGGGCAACAATTACAGAGGCAGAACAGCAGTTTTAACAGTTTATTTAAAACACAAGGCCTGGATCTGCCAAAGGGATCTGGGTAGGCATTAAGGTGGAGAGGGGAAATGTTGTTTGCTCTGGTGATATAGAGTTGTGCAGGACAGGAATGGGGTCTGCTTACTGTAGGTGGTGGATGGAGGAGGCACTTTTTCCCAAAAAGGCTGAGTTAGACAGGAGGCGTGGCACGGGGGTTCTCAGTACTGTCTGTCTTTGTGATCCTCTGAGTGGCATCGCTTCGGCTGAACGCACGGTGTTGGAGGGTGGACAGGCAGGTTAGCAATGGCTTGGTGTTTCCGAGTGGTGTTGTCCGAGTCGCAGGGCTGGACACAGGAGAGGAAGGGATACATACTCCCAGAGCAACAGGGAGTAGTTCCAAGAAGCTCGCCTGACCATAACACAGAGAACAGGAGCATGGAATACAGGACATGGTCAGTGGAGAGATCCAGATCTGTAAAAGCAGGAATATACAACTCAGTGAATAGCTGTCTCATGAAAAGCAGGAGAACTGCAGACCATGGTCATGTTACCACACTGGCAGAAATAACAAGCTGATGCCTCTATCCTGGTTCCTGCTCCTTAAGAAGCCCTCTTGATTGGGCTAGCGAGAAACACCTGCAGAGCAGCACCTGCCAGTCTCACTGTGTAGGAAGAGCGAAACGCAGCACAAACACAAACCCCAGGCTGCACACCTCTGTGGATATGACAGATTTATGCACATCTGCCCCTAACTCTGCAGAAAATGCCTCAGCTACAGGCAGCTTTAGATCTAATGGACAGATTCTGCTTGTCTTTGCCATGCATAAATGTTACCATTTCCACCTAAATACAGAAAGGGTACATAATATCAGCAGTGAATAGCATTTGAGCATTTATGCAATTTTCCCACAGGTGTTTTGTCCACTGTCTTAATAAACCAGTTATTTAACTGACTTTCCAAACAGCTTCAGAGCATACCAGCCACAAACTCCATAACTTAACTCCATAAACCTGAATTAGTCACTGTTTTAGAAGACCTTTAACTCACTTTCCTTGTCATGAGGTCAGTTGATTCATATCTGATGGACTTTGAGCACTATGTTTCCCACAGGTCAGCAGACATTCAGTCATCAGACTAGACCTTCTGTAATTGAGAATACATTTACAAATAAATAAATAGCATGATAAATTAATTACTCACCAAATAAAAGGTTTAGCAAATGAATTAATGTGTCATTAAATGCAACAAAATAAAAATAGAAATTGTATTCAATGACTAATCCTCCATGTATTATAACCTTTCATAAAATTAAGGACATTAACTTAGATAACTTATATTCTTCTATCAATAGTATTCCCAGAGTCGAGTGGTCTTCTACCACAGATGAACTGCTATCACATTACAACAAACACCTGCAGTACTTTCTAAACAATCTTGCTCCACTTAAAACCAAATCTGTTTCATTCACTCATACAGCACCTTGGTTTACTTCCACCCTTAGACAGTTAAAAGCAAAAAGACGTCAACTTGAAAGACTCTACAGGAAAACTGGTCTCACTGTACACAAAGGTATGTATTCAAACCACATTCTTCACTATAAAGATGCCATTTCTACAGCTAAATCCATATATTATTCAAATCTAACCAGTTCTAATGAGGGTAATTCCAAGGCCCTGGACTCCCTGCTTTCAAATATTACAAAACCACTAGATTCACTTCCTCCGCATTTATATTCTTCTGATTTTTGTAGTACTTTGGATTTTTTTTTTCACTTCAGAAATATCACATATTCATCAACAACTGTTACCCTCTGTGGCTCTAATGTCCTCAGTTTCAGTTTCAACTGCTTCTACTAATTTATTCTCAGTCTTTACTCTTCCGTCAATTAATGACATCTCAAAATTAATTCAAAAATCAAAATCTTCAACTTGCCAATTAGATCGTCTTCCAACAATTCTTGTTAAAGCTACCCTTCCCTCTCTATCCCCTTTGATTACAGACATTATACATTCTTCTCTTACCACTGGTGTTGTTCCTTCTGCCCTCAAAACAGCTGCTGTAACCCCAATACTAAAAAACCTGGCTTAGATTCCAATAATCTCAATAGTTTTCGCCCCATCTCAAATTCCATTCATTTCCAAAATTCTTGAAAAAACAATTTTCTGCTCAACTTCATGCTCATCTGTCTTGCAATAATTTGCATGAACAGTTCCAATCTGGTTTTCGTCCGCTTCACAGTACTGAAATGGCACTCCTTAAAATCACTAATGACCTCCTTGCTGCTGATTCTGGTTTATTATCCATACTTCTTCTGCTTGATCTGACTGCAGCGTTTGATACCATTTCTCATAACATCCTTTTGGACTGACTTTCCTTTTTTGGGATTGTAAATACACTTCTCAATTGGTTTCATTGTTAACTTTCAGGCCAAATTCAGTTTGTCCAGTTAAAATCATTCATCTCATTATGTTTCTGTTACCTCAGGTGTTCCCCAGGGCTCTGTCCTGGGGCTCCTGTTGTTTATCATTTACCTTCTCCTCCCTGGCTATAGTTTTCGTAAATATAATATTTAGTTTCACTGTTACGCAGATGACACCCAGCTTTACCTTTCAACTAAACCTAATTCTACACTTCCACCCTCGTCCCTCACTAATTGTCTCATTGAAATAAAACTGGTTTACCCAAAACTTTCTGAAATTAAATTGCAATAAAACAGAACTTCTTCTAATTAGCACTAAATCAGTACTAAACAACCTCCATAATTTTTCTATTTCAATTGATAACTCGCTCATCTTTCCTTCTCCTCAAGTTAAGAGTCTTGGTGTCATCCTTGTAGCAGCCTTTTCTTCACTTCCCGTGTCAATAATATTACTCGATCAGCCTACTTCCATCTTTGTAATATTCAGCGTCTTCGTCCTTTTCTCACTCCTCATTCCACTGCTGTCTTGGTTCACAGTCTGGTCACCTCTCGTTTAGATTATTGTAATTCTCTTCTTTTTGGTCTACCACAGAAAACCCTTCATAAACTACAATTGGTTCAAAACTCAGCAGCTGGTATCAGTACACGGACTCCTTCAATCCATCACATCACACCAGTTCTACAACAGCTTCATTGGCTTCCTATTTTATATTGTATCAACTACAAAATACTCCTTCTTACCTTTAAAGCTATTCACAACCTCGCTCCTTTATATCTTTCAAACCTTCTTCACATTAGTGTACCTGTTAGTACCCTCAGATCCTCCTCTTTGATCCATCTCACTGTTCCTCCCGCCTGTCTTGTTACTATGGGGAGCAGAGCTTTCAGCCGGTCTGCTCCCCAGCTCTGGAACTCACTTCCACCTGATCTCCGCAACACACACTCATTGCCACACTTCAAATCTAAACTCAAAACGTATCTGTTTAAATTAGCTTATGCATTGTGATTGTAATTTTTTTATTGTTTTATTTAACCCCATTTTGTACTTATTTTATTTATTTAAATTGTGTCTGTGTTATGTAAGGTGACCTTGAGTGCCTAGAAAGGCGCCTATAAATACAATTTATTATTATTATTATAATCCATTAATCAAACATCAATTCATATTTGTATTTTAATCTTTAGCTGTTAGACTGGTCAATTTATCTGTCTGTTCTTATTTCTCATTTTATATTTTAGTTTTTTGACGGAAGTGATTTTTTTTTATATATGATTTTTCCCAGCCCTTTTATTTTTTTCATATTTGTTTTCATATTAAAAATATAAATTTTTTAGATAAATCTCTCTACAACTTAGAGATGAAGTAAACTCTGACTTCCGAGGTTAATGAACACAGCAAAGGGGCTGAGCTCGATCATGGATGCCTTGTTTTTAAAAGGGGCTGCCAACAACAGTAACTACTGTCATGTTATTGGTGGTGAACCTGGTAGCGTTACGGATTTGGCAGTAGCACAGTTAACAGTAGAGTAGTAGTAGTAGTGCAGTTAGTAGGGATTGATGACTGTACCTTGTTGACTGTCTATCTGACAGAATACTTCAGTTTGCAAGGGGCACAAGTTATTAAGACATTCACTTTTACGGGCCACTTTCTAAGTAAAAGCATGCCTCAGAGATAGACTGACAAAACATACAAGTCCAACATATAAATCACCATACTTCTAATCCTTTTAAAGCTAAACCTATTCGAGGAAGATTTGTGTCCTAATCTACAACTTAGTTTTAGTTCATGTTTTATGTGGAATTTTAAAATTAAAGCCCCATATTAAAATAATACAACCCTCATCCCTGTGGAGGTAAAGTCAAAAAAGGGACATCAGTAAGGGGCACATGTAGAGACAGCAATTTGAGAAACAAGGAATTCATTTACAATATTTCCCAGTACAACTGGAATTCAAATGTGAGACGCTAAGCTTCTAGATGTGTAAGACCTAAAGGTCTGGTTGAAATAGTGCATTTATGCTGTGCTCTAACAAGCATGGCCTGCACTGTTTATCCTCCAGGGTAAACTGGGTATTACTAAAACAATCTGTTTCTCTAGGTTGTCCTCTCAAGTCTCTGAAAGATGAAAGGAGTGCTATGATTACATTGTCCCATTTAAAAAGTAAAAGTTAATGATTCTACATGTTTTTTTACACCCATATTTGTTTTGCCAGCTGTTATTTATGTGTAATGAATGGAAGCTGCATACAAAATGTATGCAAAGCGTTATTGATTGTAGGAGTAAATGGATAAAGAAGAGTGGGCCAAGATTCTTCCACAACATGGGAGAGACAAAGTCAGATAGAAAATGAGTGCTGAGACATACTGATGCTGGTTCTACAAGCTTCTGAGTAATGTTGTGTAGAGTCTTTCACACACACACACACACACACACACACACACACACACACACACACACACACACAAATATACAGACCCTTCCCATATCCCATTTAATGTTTGATAAATACAGACAGTATTTGTTGTGTATTCGTGTGCCCATGCTGGATTGCCAAACCCGGTAGAGACTTAATCATTTTCCTGTTCGACTTTTTTTAGAGATGTCATGCAATGTTTCTTTATGGCTCTTTTTGTTTGCATTTAGCAAAGTTATTATCTATAGAAAATTCAAGCAAAACATTTTAAAATATTACTGTATTACCCAACAAATACATCAGTAAATGCAAAAAATAAACTTTCCCACACTTAAACATTCCATATGTACATCACGTGGGAGGAGGGGGTGGGGGTGGGGGGGTGGGGGGGGCACTATGTTTCTTTCACTGAATTTCTCGAGAAGTTCTGAAGGAAGTTACAGAGCATGAAGGAACATCTGACAGGATTCTCACTTTATCTGTCATCTGTTTCCATTTTCCTAGTAATGTCAGTCTTCCTTCATGCTGGTGAGCTGCTCTCTAACTCAGTGAAGCGATCCGTGTTCTAACTTTATGTGAAGCTACCATTGATGTGGCTGATATTCCTGAAGCATTGTTGTCTTCCTTTAAGTCTCTAAACGGGAACACTTCTCTGGTCAGTCGTGTCAGCAAACACGGCATCTCTTTCTTTCCACCATACTTCTGCCCTTTGGCCTCGAAGGTGTAGGCAACCCTGTGGGAGAGTCGGGTCATCAGCCGAGTCAGTTCCAGGTTAGAGAGGCCTTCCTCTTCCAATAATGAGCAGAATGTCTGTAGGAAGACTGATCCGCAGAAGTTCATGAAAGCGCCATAACCTGATGGAAAAAATTAAGGATTTATAAACCACTTTATTTATGTAATGATTTATTTTTATAATCAAAGCATCTTGGTTGAAAGACCTATAATGCATTTAATTTGTTCTCCAAAATCAGAAATTCATAGCTCCAAAATTTAACTGCAATGTTTTCTGAAGGCAGATGTCTCAGCTGGAAAGTCTAAGATTCCAACATTTAAAATGTGCATATTTAGAACACAGTGTCTTTAGCTTTTTATTTCCACTTCTGACAGTTTGAATGTCGTTACACACACTTCACAGCCACCCTTGTTGAACATTTTGTGACAATGAATGGAAGGACATATGACGCAGCGGCAGATAGCTTGGTCAGGTAGCATGGCAGTTAGCAAACCACACTGTGTTTCACCCCACCGCTGAAACACAGTTGGTTGTGATGTGCTTCTCAGATTTGAATAAGACAAATGGGAATCCAAATAAATTTTTGTTCTCACAGTTACCATACTGCAGCTCACCACAATAAATGCTGTGCTGTGCTATGAGTGCACTGATAGATCTTCCTAGCGGCCATATTGGATTTGGAGTTCAGGTTGGTGACACTGGTGATACTGTTTGCATCTAGTTGCTTTTTCTGTCTAGGAACTAACAGGAAATTCTCACTTTGGAGTATATTTGGAATCCAGCATTAGTAAACACTGAGAACCTTTTACTTACTTTAAGTCAGTCTGGAGAGCGTTCACTGGAATGCTCTTCAGATTGACCCTCGGGAGGCTGTGGTGATCCCTAAAAGGGCTGGGTTGGACCGTCTTTTTCGTGGGGTCGCTGAGAGAACTTTGGATGGAGTTTGGGTATGGTGAGTGGTCACTGAGAACATCATGAGGGGTTTTATAGAGTCTTTATGTGGTCATTTAACTGTCATGATGGAGGTTGGTCTTAAGGAGGGTTTGTTTATTTCTTTTGAAGGCTATAGTGGTTTGTTGGCTCCACAGGTAGCTGCTTCTGAGCTGTAAATGAAGATCTCATAGTGTAACTGGGTATTTACCTGGTGATGTGGCATACATCACAGCTGTATCCACAGGGACAGAGAGATAGTGTGAGAAACGGCAGTATAACGCCTCCTGAGCTGAATCCACCTCCACTCCATCATCCAGAGCCTCTCCTCGGCAGGCCTGCAAGATTGGAATAGAGATGCATCAAATCAACCTAGAGAATGTCAGAGATGTGAATTCTTCCGCAAAATATTTTCAAACAAAATCTTTGCTGTTGTGCTGTTTGTGTGTTGCTAAGAAAAAAGATGATGTACCTGTATGAGGAAAAGTTTGGTCTTTTTCTCCATGCATTCATTGTCGAAAGATGTGAAGATACGAGACAGTCGGACAGGTTTCCCGTCTGCTCCGAACACGCAGCCCTCCTTCCCGTGAGACGAAAGGACTGCCAGAAAACAATCCTTCACAGGCCGCCTACTCTCTGCCGCAGACACACATAAACCCAGTCATTGTAAGCTTCACTCACCAGCTGTTGTTGACACATGGAGCAGGTCATGCAACAAACATCATGTGATTGTACATGATGTTCAAAACATCAAGAAGATATGCACTCACTGACTGTTTTGTAACAGCCATTAAGGTGTAGAACTGTGGGTTTATTAAGAGGGTGTTACCAGAGAGAAACTGGTCCCTCCGCTTTCATTCATTTCAGTCAAGTAACTATAAAGTGTTATCTATTAGTGACAAACAGATATAAAGTCAGTCTAAACACTGAGTTTACTCTCTATCTGATTTAATGTTACATAATGAAAAGGAAATGAAAAGCTAAAACAAGTGAACGAAAGTATTCAGGGAATTTATTTTTCCAAATGATCTCAACTGGAAAACTTGCTTTAGAATTCTCCTATTTTTTATGTCTTCTGTCAACTCAAACATTACCTGATGAAGCTAAGTTATAGGGAATATGTTCCACGCTCTTGCTATTTAAGTCTCCCAGTTAGAAAGAAGTCAGTTAAAAAGTTCAATCAGCAATAGGCTTCAAGGTTCTGAAGGTTCTAAGGGAATGTCTTTATTACTGATTAAGCTGTTCTTCACAAGATTTGAGAAGGTTTAATGGGAAATTCACAGATCAATACACAGGTTCTGCAGGTCCAGTTAGGAATTCTAGATTGGTGCTCCTTAATAAAGTGCAAGGCCTTGTTCAGGAAAATGTATAGAGTTTTCGGGGCCTCAAAGATGTTAGCGTAACCACTGGAAGGGTTCTATAGGACCTTTGAAGGGGTGGAATGACATAGACCTGCTGTTCTCTAGACTTGGACCTGGGTAATTTACTTCATTATCACACTTCATTTTCTACATAGATACAATACAGCTCTGGGAAAAAGTAAGATTTTACATTTCTGTGATTGAGGGATGTGTTTTGCATACAATGAACATTTTCATGTTATTCTAGAAAGTATTGACTCACTTTCTTCCAAATTCATTCATATTTTGTCATTTTACACATTTATTTGCAGAAAATATAGTAAAAAGTATTTTTGGACCTTATGTTTGTCTCCATCCTGCAGTCTTTCACAGCGATATGATTTTTTAGAGCCAGCAAACGTAACTGTCTCTTTGAGGAGACAAAACTCAGAGATTTCTCTCCATTCTCGACAGTGTCGTATTCTTCTATTTATTTATTTATTTATTTTTTGCTTTTAGATTTCAGCTGTATATTACATGCAATGAAGGAACTAGCTATTATAAGCAGACTGAGCATAAAACAAAAAGAACAAAGTGGATCCAGTGTCTGATTAAACAGAATATAATGGGTCTTGGCCATAAAACAACATTCAGTGACTAAAACAAAAATTTTAAAATGGACAGACATTATGTAATGTGTAACCATAAAATGTGACTATATTTTCTTTATTATTAGTTATTTATATGGTTCTTATGTGAGTAGACAGGCTTATTTAAATTAAAATTCAATGTAGAGTTTTTGGACTGATGTCTGTTCTACTGGGGATTCTATGTTAAATCTGAGATTTGTTCATGTAACTAAGCTGTTCAGGACAGCCCTACTGATCCTTCACAGAAATGAGTTGGAATTTAAAACATTTTGTCTTCATCAGACAGATTCTGTGGCAAATGGTCACTAAGTTTAAGAAACTGATTAAATTATCTTAATGATCCTAACATCTTTAATGTACTGGACACTGAGGAATGTCCTTAATTACAGTATGATACGTAGTGTTCTAACATGTTTTAACTCATTATTGAGAAGCTGCAGTGGGGATCATCAATCAAGAGATTACTGAAACTGAAACTGGAACTAGGAGGTTTGTGGGGTCCTTCAGGAAGGATTGTCAGTCAGATATTGAGTCTGTTTTTTAAGTTAAGTGAAACTAAATCTTTGCATCTTCAACCCCCTCGTCCTCAGCATGAACCAGTAAAGCTTTTTCTGTGGACAGAAGTATTTATTGTCCAGAATCTGATCACATCCTTTCTGTCATTAGGGTAACAGAAGAATCATGTGGATCCAAATAATAAGAAAGTAAAGCAAGCATATTTGCTCTCTGCCCAGAAATTAAAACATTTGACAGCTAAGCACACAACATTGTGACCTGTTACCTTCAGAGAATAGTTTGTAGATTTCCTCGCTGCTCAGGTCGCTGTGCAGATCCACCTTGAAGCCCAGCTTGCTGAGGTTGCGGTGGAGCTTCCTGGCATCCTGGTTGGCCCCGGGCCTCTTTACCAAGTCCACCCCATAGTCAAAGTCTGCCACGGACACCACCACGGCCCTGTTGCACTCCTGCGGTCTGTCCATGAGTCCCTTCCACAGTGGCATGGTTGTTCAGGTGAACTTTTGTCTATCAGCCTGTTATGTACAGTGTCTCTGTTAGACTTTGAGTCTGTCCATTAATCTCCATTTAAACTCCAAGCACAGCTATAAAACTCTAGCCGCACCTCTTAAGCACACCATGTATGGTATTTCCTTTAAGGTTGTGTTGTAATATCACATCATGTGCAGCCACATTGTTGCAACACTTTTTTCCCTCTGTGCTGGGAAATCCACACATACTCCTGGGAAAGGGTTCTTGTTTTGCTCAATCCTCAATTATTCTAAAGGCTTGAAAGCAGATTCCTACTTTTTAAAGATGAGCCTTTTTCAGATTACCATGGTGACGCAGGACTTGTGTTTGGAGAGAAAAATGGAGAAAGCTATGTTGGGATCTTCTCTGAGTGCACTGAGTTCAGTTACATCTGATTAAGCTCAACATTCATTTAGTCACAGTCTGTGATCAAAGATGTCCATCAGAGCTTTTCTTGTTTTTCAAAACTTCCTTCAGGCAGAAATGATCTGAACACGTCAGCAATCAGTTTTCTGTAGAATATTGGTGTTGGCAGATAATGAAACAGAAGAATCTCGCTGTTCCTGAATGCAACACCTTATATGAAAACTGCTGCCAGTGACAATAAGTTTGCAAAAATAACTGATTGGAATGTTTCCCTGCTATGAACGACCAGATTCCATCTTATCTTAAAGAACTTGGTTTTTCCAACACTGCAGCTCCCTCTCAGACGGAAGGGTTAATGGCGGTTTCTAGAGTTTCCTTAAAGACTAGGCTTAAAACTTTTGTTTTTGTTAAAGTATTTAGTTAGACTGGCCTAAGTTATCCTGAGTTATTGGCCTCTAGAGGAAAATGACACTGAAAACTGTTTCTTCCTCTGCTCTTATTCTCCTTCTGCATTTTAATTTTGCTTTGTGGTGAATTAGATGCATTCATTATTACCAGTGCCATGATTGTCATGATTTGAGGGTGTTTGGGTCTGTGTTTGGGTTCTAGTTAGTTTTATTTCCATTTTACATTGTGGATCTTGATTCTGTTTATTATTATCCTGGCTGTGCTTTAGTTTCTTATTGTGTTCTAGTTCTTATTCTGTACATTATGTTTTCCCGATTAGTTTGTATCCTTGAATTTCTGTTTTGCTCCAGCCAAGTTTTGTTCTCTCCTTTCTGTTTGTAATTAGCTTCATTCGGTCCACCTGTACCATGCTCCATTTATACACCTTCATTCTGTTCATTCCTCGCGGAAACATTTTGGATCATGTCACCCTGTTTTCAGTGTGTTCGTGCTGTTCATGTCTGTTTTTGCCACCATTTTCTGAAGTGAGTTTTATTTATTAAATCATTCACTCTCCACCGATGCTTCCTGCTCGTCTGCATTCCTGGGTCCTCCTCTACACCAAACCTGACAGAGCTAAAATAGCATTTTTTAATATATTTGAAGACAGATGAATATGAAATAAAGGCTTGAAAATATCAGTCTGTGTGTAAATGTGTTTAACAGTGAATTGGGTTCGTAAAATAAATAATCTTCTATAATATTCTTAATATATTTTCTTTTTAATGAACATTTTATTAGTATTTGAAAATAATACACAATAATACAGACGGTGAAAGAAGAGATACGAGCAATAAAGCAATAAATACACAACGACTTCCCAAAATATTAAAATTTAGCAAGAACAGCTTTGAGTCAAATAGGGTCAGGTTAAATACTTTCATTAATAAAAACTTCAACAAGACTAGTAACATTCAACCACACTACTAAGTAAACAGGATGTAGCAAGCTTTTTAAAATTGTAGAGGATGTTTGTCTGGGGGGCACAGCTGTGAACTGAGATGTGTTTTATGTTTTTATTTCAACTTTACCAAGGGAGGTATTACAGTTCATAAAACGTCTTATGAGCATTTGGGATGAAAATAATCTTACACACAAACACACTGTCTTCTTTAATTGACTTCTTTTACAAACTGTAACTAAAACATTGTGTGGTTTAGACCTACATTTATTTAACTGATAACCTCTGAACCTTCATGTCCTCTCTGAAACCGATGCCTCCTGCATCTGACTATCCTAAACTAGAAGGGTGCAGTGGTGAAGATTGGGCTCAAAATAATAATACTGATAATATGATAGGGAGAAATATGGGGGATAGTGAATTACTTCACTAACTGATTTAGTCCTTTTTCAGCTCAGTTGAGGTCAGCACGGGCGTACTGGTTGGGAGTTGAACTTTGGCGTTCTGTGACTCAATCTTTGCGAACCTTCTGCACACACAGAGAACTGCCCCTGAGGAGTGATTCACCAACTAGTACTGTGCTGGAAGTGATACTGTGTCACTCTGCATGCTGCATGAACGAACTGAACTACATGAATCTTTTGGACAGATCATTTTAATGAACTAATTCTAAGGACTCAGTACACTCAGAAGAACTGCCGTTTCTATGACTAGTAAGAAAGCGACCAGGGCTGCGCCCCAGAGTTTTATACTAAGATGTCATGGGGATTCCAGCTATGAAGCCTCTTTCCTTGGTAGTCCTAAAAGTTGGTTAATGCTGTGGATTCTGGGATTCAGTCTGTTCACCAGTCTCTTTGTGTAGTTCAGATCTTGTTCGCCATCCATGGCTGAACCCAACACAGCTGGATCTAAATACATAAAGAAAGGGAAAAATACATTCAAATCAAGTGGTAGATAGTAGGGAAAAAACACAGCAACACTGACAGGAATCTTTTATTGCAATAAAACCTTTGCTTTTATGAAATGCCCAAAAATAAATATTCATTAATTTTTTTGGTTAATAATTTATGAATACATAGGAATATGTACAAAAATAGGCTGCTCTTTCTTTCTTTCTTTCTTTCTTTCTTTCTTTCTTTCTTTCTTTCTTTCTTTCTTTCTTTCTTTCTTTCTTTCTTTCTTTCTTTCTTTCTTTCTTTCTTTCTCTTTCTTTCTTTCTTTCTTTCTTTAGTTCTGTGTTGCATGCTGGGAGTGTGCTGGTGACGGTGAGGCTGCACGTGGTGAGTCTAAAGAGTGAAAGAGTTGTCTCTAACAGTTTTTCTGACCTTTTATTCTTTTTATGTGTTTTTTTTTTAATATTCTTTATTTGTACTGATTCTAAATCTCGGACTTGTTTGTTTTTTTTTTTAGCACTTGTAGCGCTGTTTGTTTGCGGGGATGGCGTCTTTAGGGGCGCCGCTGTGGAGGATCGATCCTGACAAAATTAAAAATAAAAGCAGAAAAATATATATTTTGTTTTTACTTTTCCTTAGACATGCGTTTTTATCAAGAAATGTATATATTTTGTTTTTCCTTTTCCTTACACATGCGTTTTCATCAAGAAATGTGTATATTTTGTTTTCCCTTTTCCTTACACATGCATTTTTATCAAGAAATGTATATATTTTGTTTTTCCTTTTCCTTAAACATGCGTTTTCATCAAGAAATTTATATATTTTGTTTTTCCTTTTCCTTACACATGCATTTTTATCAAGAAATGTAAATATTTTATTTTCCTTTTCCTTACACATGCTTTTGTTCTTTTTACATTTCCTCGTCTCTCTTTTTCCATTACCCTATGCATTTCTCCTTCATTATGCAAATGAGGAGGGCTGCCTTCTTCTCTCCAGCTCCTCTACTATTGGACAATAAACAGGAAGGAGGAGGATCCATGTGCAGGCTGAGGGTGTGTCCCAATTCAGGGGCTGGATCCTTCCAAGTCCGTACTTGTGGGCCGATTACATCACAGCGCGGCGCGGAAGGTCTGTCAAATGCGGCAGACAAATGTGTCCTTCTTTTGCCCGATTTGAAGGATGTGTTGTGAGTATCCTTCGTGGTCCATCTTTTCCCATGATTCATTGTGGGTCGAAGCGGTTTGGTCAAACAGGGGCAGCCATGGTGGACCACAGTGGCAAAAGCTGTGAATAAACTGTGAAAAATTACACTTTCTGTGACACAAATGAACGTTTCCAATGTTTTTACTGCGGGAATATAACTGTGTAGATGTGAAAAATCTGCTTGATTTATCAAGGCATCGCTTGATTTTAAATGTGCTCCGACGTGTTTGGAGTTTTCCGTTCCGATAGTATTTGCTTGCCTCGCCGGACTGTCGGCACTGACCTCCTGCTGCCAGTCATCACAGTGAACGTTAAACACAAGTGATTTCTAACAGTTTATGTTAGTATTATTTTAATGTATTGTGTCATTTGTTCATGTAAGTCAATTTGACATTGCAGGTGATATTAAAGTTAACCTGAATAAATGGACGATTTTATGTAATC
>JAHUTJ010018479.1:0-14703 GCA_036250325.1 Characodon lateralis
GTGCTGACTTTGGACCTGATAAAATACATTGGACCAATACCAGCAGAGGGCATGATTCCCCATGTGTAGGTGGATGGATGGATGGATGGATGGATGGATGGATGGATGGATGGAGGGATGGATGGATGGATGGATGGATGGATGTGGATGTGGATGGATGGATGGATGGAGATGGATGGATGGATGGATGGATGGATGGATGAATTTATAGCAAGAGGTCCACTCTTGTTCTGAGACAGTATCTTGAGTCTATTATACAACTTGTTTCAGTTTAAATATAGGACTAGAAAGGTTGTAATGATTTGTATAGAGTCTGAATAGCCTTCTTGTCTATTATTAAAAAAATGTGACATGTTGAGAAAACTGTTGCCTTATATTACTTCATTTAGATTTATTACATTATATGAATTGTAAATCTGGTGTAGCATTCAGCCTTTTTAATATTTCATTACTGTAATCTTACAAATCACAACTTCATAAGAATCCCTTCTTGACACTTTCTATTTTCTCATTGTCATTGTTTCTGTGACATTTAATGCTGTAGGCTGCAAAATTAACTTTTTTTTGCAAAGAGATCATCCAAGTCTAGCGGAATCCTTGCAAACATTTATTTAAAATAGCTTCTTGTGTTTGTTTTGATTTTTATACTGTCCTTATCCAAAGTTTGTGCTCATTTTTTTTAAAGCTGTAATTCAATAATTTAGCATTAACAAAGTTATGAATTTACCATAAAACATTAGAAATGGTAAAATGTTGATACAGACCTAAATCCAATAAAGAGTCAGTGGCAAGACTTGAAAACTGCTGTTCACAGATGCCCTCCACCAAGCTCTCTGACTGAGCTTGAGATATTATTTTAATTTTATTTAATTTAATAAAAGGAATAGAGTCTCTACATGTACATTCGTGGTGGACGCACACCATAAACGACTTGCAGCTAGACTGGTCCTGCAAAGTATTGATCCAGAAAGGGACTGAATGCAAATGCTTGCTACATTTTTCCAAATTTTCTTGTAAAATTTCAGAAAACAATGTATCACCTTCCTTTCACTTATAAATGGCTTTGTGTAGTTCTATCACCAAAAAGCTGAATTCAATGTGCCCAGGATTTGGGTTGAACGGTGGCAAAATGTGGAAAACTTCGGGGGTGTGAATACTTTTGCAAGGCACCGTAGATCCAAACACACTGTGAATTTATGGCTATGAGCCTACCCTAAACATGTTGGTATCCGTTACATTTTTGGCTGTTTTGATTAAAGAATGACACTGGTAAAGCTAAAATCGTTACTACGAAATACACCATAAACGGAAATAGCGCGTTTATTTACTATTTTTGTATGAACTCGATATTTCATACTGTACGGTAAAGTTAAAATAATTTCTTGTTATTCATAGAAACGACCGCCAGGTGCCGTAGTTCCTCCATTCCTATCACCATGAATAAACCTGGTGTACGGAAAAAGAAAGGAGAGGAGGGCTCCCTGGAGTTTGCGTGAGTGGAGAAGTGTGTCTGCGGGGTTTGTTTTTTTCTCACGCCGACAGTCGACACTTTATGAAACAAGTCTTATATGAAAACCATCTTTCATGAACGTCTTCAGCCCTTTTAAGCCTCTCACCGCTGTTCTAATGCAAATATAAATTGCGCTGTGTGAGCATATTTCAGCCATGCAGGGACGGTAGCGGAAAGGAGCAGTTATTAGGTAAGCAAGGTGTCGACAGGTAAGCAGAGAAAACGGGACTTGTACCGTTCACAACTGCCTTTGGTTGGAGGGCCGTCTCCAGCTACTTTTCCTCTAGTCTTCGTCCGGGTCTGTTGCCCTCACCACCGGCCTGAAGTTTGGTGTTTTCCTCGGTAGAAGAAATCATGACTGAGGAGAAAACGAAAATTTCCGACGAACTGTTCGGTAAGTTGATCTTCGTGAGTCACATTTAAACGGCGAGGAGAGGGTTGTTGTTAGTTTTCTAATCCAAACCATCAAGAGTTAAAAGAACTTCAGCAAAAAAAAAAAAAAGTTAAACTCACAATATCAATTCATTATGTTGAATTCTTATATATTTATGATGACCGGATGCCTTAAAGTTTAAATAAGTTACCAGAAGCGCATAATGAACAACCGAAGTTTATCTTAAGAATAGAAATATATGCATACATGTGTTGAGCGTTTAAAAACACCCTGCATTTAACAGATGTGAAAATAGTGCTGATTAATTAGAAAGAGTCCTAGTTTAACACTTTTCAGAGTTTTCCTGCCTTTCAGTCCAACGTTATTTTCTTGCCCTCGGGGTCTGGCTGGCTACCTAAACGTTTCTCCTCTCCAACTTCCTTATCTGAAGAAGGGGAGCGAGGGCTTTGGGAGAGGGGTGTGTCCTGTGACATTCCTTTGGATTGTGAGATATTATCAACACACACTGCCTGGATGACTGAGTCTCAAAAAGAACAGTAAATCACTGCAATCTTGCAGCAAAAAGTAGCCCAAACATTGGGCTCTCTTAATAGTAGTTTAGTTTGAGTTTGACAGGCACTGAACTTTGGAATGCGCTGTTTTAGCCCAGTTCTTGTTGGATGAGTGCTCCTGTGTGACAGACACTAAAACAGCACCCATTTTATTAGAAGAAATACATGCTTCTAAAATTTTATAAGTAATTTTTGTTGCAGAATTGGAACCTTGCATCCAGATACTCCAAGGATACAGTATACGCCTTAATTTCACCCATAGGGCTGTTAATATGAACCTAAATCCAATGCTGCAGGTTGAAGCTGACTCATGACCCCGTGCTGTCTGTTACGCTGTCTACAGCTCAATCTCACAGTATTTCTCTGGATTGAGTGATGAATGGAGCTCGTTGTTGCCAGTGCTGCTTTGCAGTTGGAATAGGTCAGAACGACCCGGTGCTGCTCATCGTCAGTAATTAAAAACTGAAATAAGCAACCCATTACATCCGCAGTTATTGAGTTCAGATGCTGATCTAATGAAACATTTAAAAATTAGGAGAACTGAAGAGAGTAGGCTTGGTATGCAGATTATACTGGATGCTTACCGTCACTTGAATTTGTCCTTTGCTGCTAGGGATTGGACAGAAAACTCGCAATGACTTTGCCCATGCTAGCCTGTACATACATGTGATGCTTTGCAAAAAAATGTTTACCCTTTTGACCCTTTTCACAACAGATTTCAATGCATTTTACTGGGATTGTATATGATAGATTTGATAGATCAGCCGAAAATAAAAATAAAAAAAGTGTGAAGGGGAAGGAAAATGAAGAATTTAAAGTGTCGCATGAGTTTGTGTTCAGCCCCCTGAGTCAGGACTGTGTTGAACCAATGTTTACTGCAGTTACAGCCGCAAATCTTTGTACACCTAGAGACTGATTATTTTTTATCCATACATTTCTGCAAAATAGCACAAGCTCAGCCAATTTAGGATGGGACTTTCCTCGGGCCATTTTAACAAATGAATATGCTTTGATCTAGGCTAGAGTATCAAATCACAATCCTCATCTTGATATCTCTGTTTGCAGTGTCACAACCACAAAGGACTCCTTGGATGCAGTATTTGGACAGATATTATATTTTAAGTGCAACGCTTGGATTTTCTGCATGCCAGTAAACCTTTTAGCCTGTTGAATCTACTTACATCTGACATTATTATTATGCAATGCCTTCTGTTGATCGCTCAAATAAAAACCCTAGTGATACCACTACCCCACACAGACTGAATAATACAAATCGCCAACAATTGTTACATTTTAGGATTCTCGAGGGTTCTTGGAATTTTGCAAGTTTTCTGATCCAATTTGTGACGCCCTGAGGTTCATTTACGTCAAAGGTACGATAGATAAAAAATAAAGCGTGAGATTCCAAAATGGATGTTCAACGTAGAGCAGCAGGCTGCTCCGAAGAGGAAGGAGCAGAGCCCCCAGGTGGAGGGTGAGACCATGGCTGACACCAGTTAGAAGGCTAGAATATGGTCACTACAACAGACTGAGGCAGAAGCTTACAGTGGAAGATGAAAATGCTTTTGTGGTCAAGACAAAACTTTACAAATCCCTGAGTGAGTTAAGAGTACATAGGAGTGCCTACGAATCGATTAGGAATCATTTACGAATTTGTTAATTAACGGAGATTAACTGGATTTGGGAATTCTGCACCAGAATTTTGAACAGCTCAAAACTTTTGCCATGAAGTACAGATGGCTCAGGAACTGCAAGAGTTGACATTTTCCTATTAATTGACCCCCTTTATGAGTAGCTTGTTGAATGTGAGAACAAACATTTATTTTTTCAGCTTTTCAGCAGTTATCATAATCTATTCATAGCTTTCATTTTAGTGAGCTGGGTCCAAAGAGAAGCCCATGTGTTTCTGATCAGCCTCTACGCTCCTTCATGCTGTAATGTTTTCATCCTCCTCATGACCTCATCATGTGTCTGGCTTCAGATAGGAGGGGTTCGGCATGATGTCATGAAGGCGGGCCCAAGTCCTCCTGCCTCATTATTCTCACAACACACATTCCACTTGAACCTAACCACATTTTGTCTCGTCTTTAGCCTTCTGTCTGTTCTTCCTCCTCCGTCTTCTTTCTCAGTCCTGTTCTGTTGCTTTCTAGGTGACTGTTTTAATGCCTGCTATAATTTTGACCCTTCCCCCTCTCTGGGTCACCATCTGTCCCTGGATCTTTTTTCCACTGCTCCAGAAATGTTTTCCACACTTCCACACTTCAAACTCATTCTGAATTACTATGGTTTACTATGGTACTAGGGACCTATTTTCTTGGAAATGTCTGTGGAATGAAAACCCCACAATAATCTGTTTTCTTCTTTCACTTCTACATTTAGATGGGCACACATTTATACAGCTGTGAAACCACATCTAGCCCCGTTGTTATATTAAAGCTATTCATAACCAGTAGGTATGATTAATGTGTAGCTGTATTTATCAATGGATCAATCAATTAGCCAGTGATCAAATCAGCCTTGGTGAACTCTTATATCTGATTCTTTTTTTCCTCGGCTGATTAAATACATCAGGATCACGGATGTGGAGGGTGGTGTAGCGGTAGAGCGCGTGACCCATATGCTGCAGCCGTCCCAGGTTCGAGTCTCGACCCTGGAGATGCTGCATGTCTTCCACCCCACTTAATTTGCCTAATTTGGAAAAATAACAAAAAGTAAAGGCCACTAGTCAAGTACAGGATCGGAAAACTTTCCTCTTTCTTCAGTGTGCAAACACATCATAAGAAAGCGTGTGTTTTGATGCACTTTGAGTTTATGAAAACTCAGATGAAGTTTCAGGACATTTTATTGGCTGCATAAATTGGGATAATCTTATAATCCTTTCAATTTTTGTTTGATGTAAAGCTACTAACTCCTCCAGGGAGGCTGCTATTATCAATAACAATGCCACATTTATTGGTTTAGCACATTCAGAAATAACAGAAATTGACCTAAGGTCTTCAATGTTTAGCCAAATAAATAATAAAGTGATAGCAGAATAAAATGTATTCAAAAGAGGATAAAATAACAATAGAAACAACACCCAGAAGAGGTCTTTAAGGTCTTGAAATCTACTCAAGTCAAAGGCTAAAAAAACTTTTGAAGTAAAGGACAGTTTTCTTTTAGGTCACTGATTTACATGCCATTATTGAAATAATACAAAGTTTGTGTGGGAAAGACTTTAGAAAAATAAGTGGAAAAGACTTTGCACCAATGGTGATAAGCAGGCAAAAAATCCGTTTTTTTTCTCTCTTAACTTTGCATTAAAACTAAGAATTTCTACCATTTTGATTCATAAACCATCAACCAACAATATGTGCTTTGATGCACTTGTTTTTATAAATGGTTTGAATCATAAATGGTGACTATATTGCAACTATAACATCTGAATAGATCAAAGTTGGACTTGGCTCCTCAAACTTTAAAAGTGCACAGGGAATCTGTATCAGTCAGGAAAAATCTGATCGACCAACATCTATTAAGGCGTAAATACGCTCTTGTGAAAGACAAGAGTTCATGATTTCATATAAATTGTGATTTAAAGAAGCTTGAGGTTTCAAGGAATAAATTCATAATCGATAACTGAGATAACTTGTTACATGATTTTATATAAAGCTACCAACATCTTAGGTAGAATCGAATAAGCCAGGGTGCATCCAAATCTAAAGCTTTCTAAAATAACCAGTGCATATTAATATTAAGTTATATTGTAATGTTAAAAAATATGCCTTGTTGTTACAAAACACACCCAAATGATCAACCGCTCACTACCGCGTTTGACATTAAACATGAAGTGATAATGCTGATATTCCACGAAAGTGTTTTGTATGTTACTTTCAAATGTCACCAGGGTGGTTTTTCTGTGAAACAAGTTTTATTATCTGTATTTGTTTGATGTCAGCTAAGCATGAGTGTGTTTTGCTGCTCTCTTTTTCTCGACTGTGTGTTCGTGCTGCACGGCTCACTAGACTTTTTTTTGCCCCCGATGGCATCCTCTTGCCTCTGGACCTGCTTTGTGTTTCAGCAAAATGTGATGTGTCAAAAAAAAGCCAAAGGTTGCGTCATTTTGTTTCCTTCATGCCCTTAATATTGGTTCTTTGTTTAAATAGGAAGCAACTGAGTAGACCAGCATTTCAGGGATAGAGCAGGCAGCAGCAACTCAAGCAGAGGTGAAACTGTTCACACACTGAGAATGGAGCTGAAAAATCAAGGAAAACCAATGTGCCAGCAATTGAGATGTACAAAACTTCACTTAGTTGCCGTACAATTTTTAAAGTTGACAGAAACATGCTTTGCATTAAAACATTTAGACTTTGTTTACATGAAATAAATGTCTCTCAAGCTGCAGTCGTTGCCTTTGTTTTGATTTAGTAGCAGGAACTGTGACGAACAGCCCCACCAACTTTCACTCACATACATATTCATGACACTGCAGTGCATGTTTAAACCTAAGATTTTTACCCAACAGCCAGAGCCTCAGGCTGTGACACCTAGCACCCCTGCCTGGCTCTCATTGTGCTAATTCTTCTGTCTTGTCCCTTTCCCCTGCCTTGTGCTGTAGAGAGTGTGCGGGAGGCAGTGGGTCGGAGGGTGAAACTGACCCTGAGGCGCAAAGTCCAGCTGGAGGTCAAAGGTGACAAGGTGGAGAACAGAGTACTAGTAAGTGAGATCTGCTCAGATTTCTGTTGTAAGTCTTGTGTAGGTGATGTAAATACGCTTGGAGATGTATTTCTCCTGTTAAGGCCTTACCTTAAAGGCTTGTAAAATGTTCTAACCGAACACATATTGTTCGTAACTGAAAGGATCTGGTGCATTTTGTGGAGTTAAATAAAAAAAATGTCTGGATTTGAATTTCTGTTAAAGAGCTGAAAACAAACTGCAGTTGTTTTTTTGTTTTTTTTATTAAGATTACTGGATATTGTTTCACTCTGTCCAAATGTATCTCCTCTATAATAAAACGTACGTAATATTCAAAAGAAGTAGCACAAATCAGTGTAGGGAAATGCTAAAAACACACTCTGCATTTTTTTTATCCTGCTGTTTTCAAACTATGCTTCAAACTACAAAAATCAGCTAGATGTGTCATCAACCAAAACACTGAGAAGTTCTGTAAAGCAGGAATCAACAGAAAAGGGTTTTACTGGTGTTTAGGCAGATTTCTGAATCAATATACAAAAGGACTGTAAAAATAATTTAAAATAAACCATACAGGTACTCAGGAAGATCATTTACACAGTATTTCAAATTGACTGGTATAATTTTCCATGAGCTTCTGTTTTTACTGTAAACACAGGAACTTAACAAACTTAAAGAATATTTGTTTTGTTACAAAGCTTTTGGGCAGTCTTTTTTTACCGGGTCTAATTTGTTACACTATTCTTGTATTTTTTTTCTCAGTATATATTTATTTCCACTTTAAAGTAATACATCTGTGCAGGTTGAGGCATATTGTATTGCTTTTATTTAAAAACTGATATCACATTAAGAGCAGGTGAAAAACTGATGGCACTATGAGTTTGCAGTGACAGCGTTTGATACAGGCTATATGGAGGAACGAAGACAACATCGTTTCCTAGCTTTAATTTTCAACCGGGGGTGAAAGCCAACATCAAATGCCAGTAGTCAGGGGTTATCCCCGGTTATAGCGAGCCTCTGTCACCCGGTCAGCTGACAGCTGGCGAGGCCAGCCGGCTGTTGGCGTAGAGGGAGCCGACTTTTGCAAGTAAAATATATCTTGATAAACCGAGCACAATACGTTTGCACAATCAGCTTTACCTGCAATCAATCATGGGATTGGGTGGGCCACAAATGCTGCGTTCCATTAACCTCGGAAGTAGGAACTTGGAAGTCGAAGTTTACGTCATCTTCGAGTTATAGCATTCCAGTTTCTTGCTTGTTTTTGCTCAAATTGTAACTGCAATCACAATAACAATGACAATAAACACTGTTCTACGAGTTCATGCACACCGTTGAAACATCATGTCTTATAAACACAGAAAAGTAGTACGTGTACGACTGACTACATGTTACGAAAAAATACAGAACTGCTAAAAACAATCAGTGTTGATTTTCACACTGTTGATGTGAGTAGCAGCCATCTTGAATGCGGAAGTCGGGTTTGGTCCTGTTGCTCCGACTTTTCGACTCGTATTCCGACTTTCAGGGGGCGTTCCGGTTGAAATTCGAGTACAAATGGAACTCACCAGAAGGATACAGCGGACCCATCCTCTTAATCTGGGGAAGAGAGGACACTAGTCTGCCGCATTTGGAGTAGCCTTCAAATTTGGACAGCCTTCATCGTCTCGCTATGATGTTATCGGCCTACAGAATTCGGCCTTTGAAGGATGCAGCCCCTGATTTTGGACACACTGACTGGCTAATGATGTTGACATTTGTATATAATTCCAGATCCCTATTTAGTGCTAAACTAAAGGCCTATTTCCCAGTTGTTAGGAATCTTAGAAGCATTTGATAATCAATATTTGGAAAATCTAAAAATGCTTCTAAATAGTCAAACCTGAATGTGACGATTCTACACTGAACTGTATTTTCTGTGATGAGGGTCTTCTATCCTGGACTGCGCACAGTTCCACCACCAGGTTATATGCAGCTGTTTGTACTTCCTGCTTCCCACAATAGTTTCAAAGCTTTTATAGATGTTTCATGCTTTGAAATGTACATGCATTTATAAGTGCTTTGTTGCCTTAGTTGAAGCAGTTGAAGTTCTCTGCGCAAAAAGCGTCTCTTGTTAAGCTGCTGCAGGAACTCCTCAGATTTTTCAGAGAGCAGACAAAGGCAGCTCAGCCCCATGTCAGTTGGCTTAGCAGTCCTATTGTTACAGGCTCAAACAAAAGACTCCACTGGCTTGTCAAAGTTTGTCAAAAAAAAAAAAAAACAAGATGACGGATGCTGATGGTGATTCATGCCAAAGAGGGGATTTGTTTGTGTTTAAAAAGTCATCATAATAGTCATGCTAAAACATGAAAGGAGACTGATTAAAACACCATTAAGACTTCCTTTGCCTTGATCAAAGGAGCTATGTCCGAATGTGTGTGCCAGCTTCAGGTCAAATGCACAAAGCGGTTTGTCCACAGAAGTTTCTGCAGTTATTTTGGTGGCCTTCCATAATGTAGATAACTAGATCGGTGCTGTGCATTCTTTTGTTTCAAAATCACAGAAGAGCCTGCAAAAGGACAGGGCAACACTTGGATTAATGTGAGTGCTCAATGCAAAGCTTATCTGACTTCTCAAGGTTGTTTAGTTGCAGATTTTGTTAAAGCCTGGTGAGCACAGCAGAGAGTCACATAATGTGTAGGAGTGTGGGTACTTTTTTGAGTATCTGGTTGCATGTAGCTGCAGGCACATTGATTAATCTCTTTAAACATAGGTGGATATTTTAGAAATCTTAAAATGACACAAATTTGGTAAATGCACCCCTTTTGTTTCTTTCTTTTTTAGCCAAAGATGTGCAGTTGAATACATTTTTGAACGTTTATGTTTATAAAATTTATTTCATTGTCCGCATACCAAAGCTTTACAGCTCCTGTCAGGACTTGACTAGAGCAGCCCACTCACACCCACAGGGTGTTGGGACACACACTCATGCTACATTCCACAGTTGTAGCTCCTAGTATTAAAAAAACCATGTAGTAATGCATTCAAATAAAGCAAATACTGTGACATTATATGTTAAAATATAATTTGTTTACTTTTCTAAATCAAAGGTAAGGAAAGAGTTCTTCCTATACTGAAGTGTAAGACAGACTACTGGATGAAGACAGAAATGCATTGTAATATTTCAGTAAGAGAACTTTAAAACCATTGACAGTGAGCCCAAACTGCTGATGTTAAAAATGCTGCTACAAGCTCAGTCATGATCACACTTTGCTCCGCCATGGCAACATGGCTTAGCAGTATCAGAATATATACTTCCTTATAAAAAAAGGTTCACCACTGTTACAATACAATGTTTCTACATGTAAAAATTAGATCATGCTTAAACATTTCTAAATCTTTTTCCAGGTGTATTTTGACTTTTTCCAGTACAACTGAGCTGAGGAAAAAACAATAAGAAAACTATTATTAGAGGGGTTGTAAAAGCTTAAGAGGTGCGATATGCTTGTTGCTTAACTGTGCACAGCCTTAAACCAATATTTTTAAATGCGCCCCTGCATCAAATATAGTGAAAGTGACAAACCTGCGATAAAGTTCAACAACCTCACCAGGCTTTTCACCAGCCCTCTGGGCTTCAGTTTGTTCCTGCTTTGGTTAATAACTGTAGAGAGAACATTATATAAAATTATTTTAAAGATACATATTGTTTGTTTTTTTTACATTAAACATTATTTTATTTCTCATATTGTTTAACTAAAACAAAGTTCCATTTATTAATCTCCATGCAGTTTACTTATTTGTATCTTTAAGCGAAAGTGTGCAGAGAGATTGCAGAAGGATGACACTGAACAGCTTACAAAAATGTACAGCATTATATGGACAGGTGCATTACATCAAATTAGAATCTTATTGAAAATATTATTTATTTTAGTAATTAAATTAAAATAACACTTATGTAGATTCATTACAGACAGATTTAGGCAGGGTGGAGAGGAACAGAAAGTTACTTAAGGGCCAGTGGCAATTTTCCACAGGTGATGAATTGGGGAGCTATTTGACCTGTGGGTGTTGGTCAGCTGTGTTTTATCAAGTCCAAAATCAGAGCTACCATCAGGACATTTTAGAGTACTTCATTAATCTCTCTGCAGACAATCTTTAGGGAGATGCTGATTTCATTTGAATACATTAATTTAATTGTTGAACCAGATTAGTGTAATAAATTGACATTTCGAAGATATTCTGATTTACATTCAGCTAAAGCAGGGGGGAAAAAAACAGCCAATAGTAACGTTTCTCTAAAACTGAGAAAAAGGTGAAACAGAAGCTGATGAGGGAGACTGCCAAGAGACAAGTGACAACACTGCATAATCTTCTGCTAAGTACTGGTAGGGTTCTACTTGCAGCAATGCCTGGGCTAAAGAGAATAGTTTCTTAAAAAAACATCCAGGCCTGGCTGAAATATCCCAAAACCTTTTGGGAAAAGGCGTTATGGTCGGAGGAATCCGAGCTTGAACTTTAGGCTGCAATTGCACAATGTGAGTTCGGCACTAAAACACAACAGCGCATCTGAAAAAGAACACCATATCAACAGTGAACACATTTTACTACCAGCATTATGCCCTGAGGTTAATTTCAAAAGAAACTGGGGGTGGATGGAATTATGAACGTGTTTTTTTTTCCTATTTAAGACCATTTTAAAGCTTGAACAATTGGTTTGCCAGCCATAACTGTCCTTACACAGTCCTCTAAAGGTCATGTAATGGATCAGATTCAAAATGAGTAGAAAAAGTTGATGAAATCACTTAAAAAAGCTGATTTTCAAGAAGGCTAAAGAACTATGGAGCTGATTGGATTTTTTTGAGATAAAAGTGAATTTAGTTCTTTAACAAAACAGTGTTCAGACATTGATTGCTGTGAGTTTATAGGCTTGATTCTCACTTTCCTCTTATTTGGTCTGCAACTGCAATTCATAGGCGTTCTAACTCACAGCACAACTCTCCTTATCTGTAAAACACTGTCGGTCTAAGAGGACTCACTATCTAATTTGCTGGAAGCAGGTCTTCAGCAGATGTGACCTGGAGAGACCTGACTCAGCTACACAATGGGCTACTGTAAATGCCATAACTGGCTTATCCTCCTGTCAGCCATGGCTGACATTCCATGCAGTGCCCCCCTTCGCCCCCTATAATTTCCTTTAAACGTCATTACAGAGAAAATATCACAAGGACTATTAACTTTCATAATAAAAAAATAAAAAAATTTCATCAGCAAAAAGGTGAAACATTTGGTGTAAAAATAAGTTTCTAATTTTGTCAGCATGAAACACCTTAGCATTTGCTGAGTGGGTAGCCACAGTGTGCACTCACTCTGTGGTTAAACAAATAGTTTTAGATAATATATATTATTATCACACTGCGTTAAAAACCCTCTTAAGAGGCCACCACACTGCAGATCTCTGCGAAGGGAAAAATGCTAACGTGTTGGTATGTAACCCCAGGAGGGAATTATCTGGCTATGTTTGAGCTAAAAGTGAGCAGATTTATTTTCTGTCTTTTATTTTAGTTGACATTTTCTACCCTTTTCCTCTAACCTTAGCATTTTTTAACCCCGTGTACTGAATTTGCATCATACTATACTATCAAGAGAAAAATAATAGAAAGGATAAAAAGGAAACACGACTTTCAACTCTCTTTTTTTAAACAGGAGTATAAAGTATAAAACACATACAATAATGCTTTATAGATGTCTTGTTTTCCTTTATTTCCACAGTTGCTCCCTTTATTTTTTGTTACTTTTATCGAATATTATAGTTGTAGTTTGTTTTTTAGATATTCCTTAAATGATACTCCTAGGTAGTTGTGTATAATTGTTATTAACTGTTAAAACTAAGTTCTAGCAGTGATAAACCAAGCCTCTCTCCCTCTTTGAACATGTCTCATGTCTGTCTGTTTCTGCAGGCTTTGGCGTCACATCGAGCCTATCTGCTGACAGCGCGGGTCCCTTCTAAGGTTAGTTGAGCAATATATTAATGTGAAAAATGAGTTTTAATAAATCCCCATAGTTTTATTTAGGATCCTGTTGAGTTAGGGGTTTGATTATATCTTCTCTGTTGTAATTTTATCTTTATTTACTGTCTCATACGGCATGCTTAACTGCAGTGGTCAGTGTTAAATATGGGACCTGCAAAACATCAACAGGTGGGCAACAAAGCAGGTGATACAACTGCAGAATGACATATTTGTTTGTATAACATTTATATTATTCATTTTATTTTATGGAATGGTCATTTGTTTTTGTTTTTTTACAGCTTTTTTTATATATTTTGTTCTACAAAAACAGCAGAAACCATATAGTTACATACTTACATAAAAACACAAACATTTTCTTTAATATGTCATTAAATCAAACTAAACTTTTCCTGTTTCATGTCAGTTTGATTTACCAAAATTATTACTGTTTGTTAAATGCCACAATAATGAGAGTGAGAGTCTTTTAGAGAATATTGTGTTACTTTCTGTAAATTCAATCGTTTGCCTGCACTATGATTACTGTGCTTTTAAGCAATTTGGGAAATCCCACATGATGATTTCATGCTTTTGTAAGATGATTTTTTAGTTCTGAACATGCGAATTAAATAAAGTCACATTTGTGGATGTAGTTTAAGGCAGCGACTAAAACACACTGCTTCCTTTTATGACATCATAGAAAAATCAAAAGAAATCCGGAAGAGAATTGTGGACCTCCTCAACACTGTCTTGGATACAAATTATAGATGTTGGCACATTCATCTGTTAAGACAATTATATGCAGATATAAACAACATTGGAATGTCCAGCAATCACGCAGTCCAGAAAGGAGATGATTTCTGTCTCCCAGAGATGATGATGATTGGTGCAAAATGTGTGAATCAACCCCAGGAAAAAGCAGATAAACTTGGGAAGATGCCTGCTGAAGATATGAAGATTTTGGAGATATGTCCGGTGGTCTCATGAAACTAAAACGGATGAGTGATTAGTCATAAGGACCATTGTGACATTTACTGGAACAAGGGTGCTGTGCTTTGCCACTGGAGAGGCTGGTGAACTTCACAAAATAAATGGCATCACGACTACTGGTTATTGGACAGCGGTATCTGTACAAAACTAAAAACAGCTGCTGCATATCTCTTATAGGACCCATTATAGCTCTTTCACATTATTATTACTTATTCATATTAGGAACAAATGAGAGTTACTTTAATGTGTGTGACAGGAGTAGCTGTGGTACACCTCTGCAGTAAAACAGAGGTTTTAAAATATTGTTGTTTAAAGAACAAAAAACAGCAGTACAGGGGTTGAACAATGAAACTGAAACACCTGGTTTTAGACCACAATAATTTATTAGTATGGTGTAGGGCCTCCTTTTACAGCCAATCCAGCATCAATTTGTCTTGGGAATGACATATACAAGTCCTGCACAGTGGTCAGAGGGATTTAAGCCATTCTTCTTGCAGGATAGTGGCCAGGTCACTACGTGATACTGGTGGAGGAAACGTTTCCTGACTCGCTCCTCCAAAACACCCCAAAGTGGCTCAATAATATTTAGATCTGGTGACTGTG
>JAHUTJ010018480.1:0-14699 GCA_036250325.1 Characodon lateralis
TTATATTATATTGTAGATATGTTTATACTGTTTAATTTGTATTGTATTGCACCGACTACGCCAAAACAAATTCCTTGTATGTCCAAAAACGTACTTGGCAATAAAGCTTTTCTGATTCTGATTCTAAGTACAAGATTCTACTTTTGATTAGCAACATTTCTATTCAAAAATTTTTGTAAAATATCCTGATGGTGCTCATTTGAACAATATTTAAATCACAAGTGATGATTGCTGTTACCCAGAAAAGGACAAACACAGAGCTTTTTGCATTTTCTTGAGTGCTACTTAATAATCAATGTGTGCCTTCAAATGGTCAAATAATTATAAGCTGAATTAATAAGAATGTAGGTCACACTGCTGTCAGTTGAAGCCACTTCAAAAATTCAGCAACATGAGGGGAATTAACTTTCATTGGTGAAGACAGAGTGCCTACATAGTGTGGCATGAGATTAAGGAATGTTTTTATTTGCTCATACTTGTGACATTTTTGTCAAGCCATTTCTTTTTTGGTGTAGTCTCATTGTTGCCTCTTTAGTGAACTTGTTATTAATTTCACTAACCAAAACAGCTGACTCTGATTAAAAACTCCATCTGTTACTGAACTCACCAGATCAATATTCCAGACATATAACTGACTTTACATTATACTCTCTAGCCTCCACCACAAAATTTTTTTGAGCAATCTACGTCAAACTGCTCAAAGATGTATACTTCTGTGCAATATCATCTGTTCTATTAAAACTTCAGTCTTTAAGAGTATATATAATGTTAATAAAATTATTGTATCTGAGACTGGGAAACGTTTGTCTACTCTTGTTATTATTACTATCATGATTAACGAAAAGCTTTTCTATGAACACAGAAAACAAATCCATGTTCAAAAAAATTATGCAGAGAATAATTCTGTTTCCTCCAGTGAAAGTCAGAAATATCAAACAAGCTCCATGCTCTGATAACATCCTGCCTGTAAAACCAGATATTGTAATTGCAGCCCAGATGGAGACCAGACATTTAGCCTTTTGGCAAACGTATACTGGTGGAGCTAGTTTTACTTTGAGGTCAGTCTTGTTAAAAAATGAGTCCTTGACAAAGACCAGTAACTACTAGCAACAGATTGCAATGCCAGTTGTTACAGGTGAATTTCCCTTGTTACCTGATGAATACTTTGGTTTAATAGTGGAACTGTCACATGGGTTTTTGTGTGCAACTGCAGTTTGCCAGAAGCCTTGTAGGGGACACAGCAAACATGTGGAAGAAGGTGCTTTGGTCAGACGAGACCAAATTTGAACTTTTAAAACTAACAATAGGGGAGAGGGGAAGAGTATTAATGAAAACAGGGAACCACGTAATTGAACGAATGTTGAGAATTGCAGATAGATAAGTGAACGGCTTACTGAGTAAGTGTGGTCAGGTCACCAGGGGTTAAGGGATTTTGGATCCGAGTTGTCGAGGTTCAGTTTGTTCAGTTGGTCTCTTAGATGCTCCTTGATGAGCTTAGTAGTGTGAGAGTTAATTCCTTTGTGCTGATACTTGCGCTGGAGAGTAGACAGGGTACGCTTAGTTCTTGATTCTGGAGACGAAGGAAGCAGGGAGACTGCCAGCTTGAAACGATGATCCAAACAAATACAGTGCTTGGAAACGAAGTCCTCAAAACATAGTTCATTCAGAAGTACTTAGATACAAAGGTCAGTAATCCAGTGACATAGATCCAATATTCAGATTGTTAGTCTGCAAAGGAGCATAAACAAAGTTACTACAAGGTGAAAGACAAAGCATAGACGTAGCATTGGCTGACATTGTTACCACGGAAGGCAACACTCTGGCGTCGAAGTGCTGGCAGCCTCATGCTTAAGTACTCCTCAAGCAATCAGTAGAATAAGTCGCACCTGTCACCCAGGACACCTGAGAACTCCAGAAACATCTGAAAACACTGAACACATGTTGCAAACACAAAATACACAAAACACAACCCAGATCCCAACACGATATGTGTCATGCCAGGCCACTTTACCACAGTATTGCTCAAAAGCATTTACTCACTATACATAGACATGGTCACAGATTGGCTGAATGAAAATGCAAAAACATACATCCTGTGATAGTGCTTTTCGGAATGTGTGTGCAAAGGGTATCTCCAGTTACCTTAAGAAAATTGTCTGTCATTGGAAACTTTACTTTGAAATTGGCTGTTCAAATGTATTGTATTAGAATTTCTAAAAAACTTGCTGATGTAGAGATAAGGCCATCCCACATGACTCGGCGCATGGTTGAATGGCATGGTCCTGATCACTCTGTCACCAACCTCTGAAATGCCTTATTAGAGTGAAGGTCATTAACAAAGATAAGGAAGATACCAGGGTCAGTAACTTTCTGCATCATCTCTACAAAGAGAGACAGGTAGGTTAGAAGAACAGGTCATAAATGGACATGAATATTTCAATGAATAATTACCACCTGAATGGATGGCTGCAGTTTAAGAACCGCAGAAAAGCATGCATAGAAGGTTCCAATAGTTCCTGAAATGTTAGAGGTGCTTAATCTGATATTGATGACTGAGGCTGAGGAGTGGTGGAGGTGACCAGCACCAGCAGTAATTATTGAGAAGGTCTGAGCAGTCTTACAGTTAGTGGTCTATAATGCAAAATAGGCTGTGACTAAAGCTGGGAGTAGAAGATCCAAACATGTAATCCAGCTAATAAACAAGGCAACAGGTCCAATGTCAGCAATCCACAAAGAGCAGGTCATTGCATCAGTACAAGGCATCACCAGTGATGTAATTCAATTCAATTCAGTTTCATTTATATAGCACCATTTCACAACACATGTTGTCTGTAGGCACTTTACAAAGTCAATTCAATTGAATCGTACAGATTTCAAGTCAGTTACATACATTCCCATTAATACTAACTATCAAAAAGTGCAGTTAGATTCAGTTTATTATTCAAATTGGTTAAAGGTTTTTCTATCTAAGGAAACCCAGCAGATTGCATTGAGTCAGTGACTTGCAGCATTCACTCCTCCTGGATGAGCATGTTGCAACAGTGGACAGACACTTGCATTGACTTTGCAGAAATCCCTCATACTAAGAATGTATGTAGTGATAGTGGAGAGGAAAACTACTTTTATCAGGAAGAAGCCTCCAGCAGAACCAGAACCAGGCTCAGTGTGGGCGGCCATCTCCCATGACCGACTCGGGGTTTGAGAGAACAGAGCAGAGACACAAAAAAGACACAGAGGCACTAATCCAGGAGCACCTTCAATGGGAAAGAAAAGCAAAACATTGGTGGTTTTAGCTCCTTTAGTGACGTCATCTAGCACAGAAGGACAGCTAAGCAGATGAACTCTGAAACAGATTTCAAGTCTAGAGTATGAAAGAGCACATACAGTGAGTCATGGTAGAAGCTCAGCCAGTAGCTATGTCTAGGAGAGACAGGCTTAAACACTGACAGACAGGGCCAAGTGTATTATCTGTAGAAAGTGAGCATTAGGTTGCTGGCAGCAGCAGCTTGGCCAATGTCCCCCTCCAGTAAGGTGCCACAGCCAAACACAGAGCCAGGCCACATGTAGCTTCTAGACACCATAGAGTTAAAAGCTAAAATAACAGCAAATAATGCAAAACTACAGAGATACAGTAGCTCAGGATAACCTAAGCCACTCTAACAAAAAGGAAAGTTTTAGGCCTAGCCTTAAAAGTAGACAGGGTGTCTGCTGTCGAAGCCGTCTCTGCTTCCCCGGGTCCGTTGATTTGGGAACAGGTTTCAAAAGAGTGAAATAAACACAAGTACCATAGCTTATGTTCGCCTCTGCGCAGAGTGAGAGATGGAGACTCCAGCGAAGTACCTGCGAGCCCAACTCTGCCCTCTCTCCGCTTTTCAGCTCATTTTATTCAGTCTCAAGGGTGTGTTCAACATATACATATATCATGTNCTCTGCCCTCTCTCCGCTTTTCAGCTCGTTTTATTCAGTCTCAAGGGTGTGTTCAACATATACATATATCATGTCACTCAGTTACATAGCATAACAGTCCCTTAGGTCCAAATAAGGAATACTTCTGATTGTTTTCTTATAGCAAACTCATCCTCCCCTGTCTCCGGCCTTCTATGTCCTCTTCTCCCCCCATCCGGTGATCTCTTGTCCTCCACTAATTTATGACGTTGCAGTTTCTATGCTTCACTCCCTTAAGACCCTTCTATGCTTCACTCCCTAAGCTTGACCCCCCTATGTCCACACATTCCAGTTAGATAGATAGTTTATATTCTACATTACACACCTAGATAGTTTATATTCTACACTGCCTCACAGACTAAAACTGGGAGCTGGTTCCGCAGGAAAGGAGCTCGATAACTAAAGAATCTGCCTCCCATTCTACTTCTATAGATTCTTGGAACCACCAGTAAACCTGCAGTTTGAGAACAAAGTGCTCTGTATATGGAACATATGGAACAATCAGATCTCTGATGTATGATGGAGCTAAATCATTAAGAGCTTTATATGTGAGAATGAGAATTTTAAATTCTATTCAGGATTTAACACGGAGCCAATGAAGGGAAGCTAAAAAGTGAGAAATATTATCTTTATAAATTACATTAGAAGTCTTGCTGCAGCATTTTGGATCAGCTGAAGGCTTCTAACTGCATTTTGTGGACATCCTGATTGTAAAGAATTACAATAATCCAGCGGTGAAGTAACAAATGCATGGACTAGTTTTTCAGTTGCACTTCTGGACAGGATACTTCTAATATCGGCAATGTTCCGGAGGTGAAAGAAAGAAAGAAATCCTAGAAACTTCTTTAATATGGGACATTACCAGAGGTCAATTGAATGACGTCCACATTAACTGATTGACTTAGCAGTTTCTTTTTCAAAGATTCTGGTCCAAAGATGACAACTCAGACAATACATAATGTCTGAGTTTAAAAGCAGAATATTTAAAGTAATCAAAGTTTTGATGTCTTCAAGACATTCCTGCAGTCTATCTGACTGGTTGGGTTCATCGGGATTTATAGATATATAAAGCTAAATATCATCAGCATAACAGTGAAAATGTATCCCATGCTTCCTGATAATTTTACCTACAGGGAGCATTTATATAGGAAAGAGAACTGGCTCAAGCACTGAACCCTGTGGTACTCCACAATTAACCCTGGAGTTTAAAGATGATTTATCATTTACATGAACAAACTGGAATCTGTCAGACAAATAAGATTTAAACCAGCCTAGTGCTGTTCCCCTGATNTAGGAAAGAGAACTGGCTCAAGCACTGAACCCTGTGGTACTCCACAATTAACCCTGGAGTTTAAAGATGATTTATCATTTACATGAACAAACTGGAATCTGTCAGACAAATAAGACTTAAACCAGCCTAGTGCTGTTCTCCTGATCCCTGCAGCATGTTCCAGCCTTTCTAAGAGAATATTGTGCATTGTCCATTATCTGAGACCATAAAAATATCATTAGAGACCTTCACTAGTGCTGTTTCAGCGCTATGATGAGCACTGAAACCTGACTGAAACTCTTCAAACAGATCACTGCTGTGTAAATGCTCACACACTTGATTAGCAACTATTTTCTCAAGAATGTTTGATAAAAACGGAAGACTGGATATAGGTCTATAATTTAGTAAATCATCTTGATCAAGTGAAGTTTTCTTAAGTAAAGGTTTAATTACAACTACCTTATAAGCTTGTGGTTCATATCCATTTACTAAAATAGATTAATCATCTCTAAAATGGGGCTGGTAATCAGAAGGAACACTTCCTTAAATAATTTGGTTGGGATTTGGTCTAACATACAAGTTAAAGGTTTAGATGAAGCTAAAATTTTTGATAACTCAGGAAACTCCACAGAATCAAAGCAGTCCAAATACAGATCAGGCTCTACAGTTACTTCCAATGCTGTCTCACTTACTGAGGATGAAGTAATCATGTTCGGGAGTATGCCAGTGATTTTATTTTTAATAGAATCAATTTTATTTTAAAAGAATTTCATAAAGTCATGACTGCTGAGACCTAACAGAATGGATGTCTCAACAGAGCTATGACTCTGTGTAAGTTTAGCAACTGTGCTAAAAAGAAATCTAGGATTATTCTTGTTCTCTTCTATTAATGATGAGAAATAAGCTGTTCTGGCTTGTCGAAGTGTTTTTTATACAACAGTAGACCAATTTTCTAACATTGTGCTTTAAAGTATGCAGCTCTGAATTAAACCAGTGAGCTAGCCTCCTATAAATAATTACCTTCTTTTTCAGGGGCGCTGCATTGTCTAATCCACCACACAGTGAGGAAGTAGCACTATGAATAAGAGAACCAATTTGTGAAGGGAAAGAAACAAAATTATTGTCCTCGTATGTGTTTTTCTGTAATGATGAGAAATTAAAAGTGGAACAGATTATTTAAAGGTTGTTACGGCATTGTCTGATAATGATCTACTATAATAAAATGTTCTTTCAAGTGTGTAGTACTCGCTTAAATTAAACTCAAAGGTTATTAAAAAATGGTCAGACAGGACAGGGTTATGAGGAAATATTTTTATTTCTTTACACTATTTACATGCCATATGTCAGCACAAGGTCCAGAGAATAAGGACAAAGGTGGGTAGGTTTGATAATGTTTTGAGCAAAGCCAATTGAGTCTAAGATAGCATTAAAAAGGCTATATTTAAGCTATCACTTTCAGAGTCAACATGAATGTCAAAATCCCCCACTGTAATGACCCTATCTGTAGTAAACACTAAATCAGATAAAAAGTCTGAGAATGGATCTACA
This sequence comes from Characodon lateralis, assembly GCA_036250325.1. Taxonomy (NCBI): domain Eukaryota; kingdom Metazoa; phylum Chordata; class Actinopteri; order Cyprinodontiformes; family Goodeidae; genus Characodon; species Characodon lateralis. Next base: position 6,764 of record JAHUTJ010018480.1, read on the forward strand.
CGGGCCTGGTGGACGGTACAAGACAAAAAACAGAAGTGGTTTTAGTGCTTTGCAATTTGGATTAAGAAAACTCAGGATTAAAATTTCAAAAGAGTTGTAGCTATTAATTGATCTGGGACTAATCAATAAATCGGACTGAAAGATGGTTGCTACTCCTCCTCCTTGCGCAGTATTTCAAGGTATGTGAAAATTTAAATAATTAGTAGAAGTTGACTCATTTACAGTAACATAATCTTCTTGCTGCAGCCAGGTTTCTGTGAGGCAAAATAAATCAATCTGTTTGTCACAAATCAAGTCATTAACTAGCAAAATCTTTGAAGAGAGAGATCTTATGTTCATTAAGCCACATTTGATTATTTTATTAATTTCCTTTTCTGACTGAGTTTTATTTATTTTTATGAGATTTTCATGGTTTCCTCCTTTTAGATTATTTTTTAATCTTTTTCATTTTTGCCGTGGGCGAGACACTGTCTTAATAGGGTAATGGGTGGGTAACAGTACATAAGCTTGTCAGAGTTTTGGAGAACTAATAAATTTGGCCAGATTCCTAAAAGGAAGAGCTGTTCCATCCAAAGTGGGATGCATGCGGTCTCTCCTGATCAGACCAGGTTATCCCCAAAATGTTAGCCAGTTACCTTAATATTCTAACTCCCACCACATATTCAACATCAGGTTCATGTCAGGTCTCTGGCTGGGCCACTCCAGAACATTAATATTATTTCCACTCAGAAGAAACATGTTGGTAAAATTTTAATCTTACATTAAACCATCATCCGTCGGGGGTGTGAATAACCTCATACCCGTGGCAGGGGAAAGAACAATCTCTGTTTCTGTTATCCAAGTGTGGAGAAGGAGATTGCAAAGTCATCATTAAATGAAGTGAAAGGACTGGGTAAAACTGCTTATCACAGAGTATGTAGACAATAATGTCCGTGAAAGGAGGCGACAGCTCTTTTCAGTTGTAAACAAGAACAAGAGAAGGTGCTGCAATTTTTGTATTGTAGCAGAACTGTTTGTCCTATATGTGTGAACCACCCACTCATGCTCCAATCAAACCCCACCACAAAGGCATGTGTGATGATCTGAAATGTTGATCACTTCCAGAATACTGCTGTTTTGTAATATGGTGCTGATCCTCACTCACTGTCATCTAAAGTGCTGGCGCCAGGTTATTGTAGGATTGGTTCACTCATCTCCTTCCATGGAACATGATGTTTCATGGAGATCAAAGATTTTTATCTTCTGGGATATATTTTATTCAGATCACCAGTAAGACTGTGAGGATATTCAACTATAAGTTGCATTCTTAGCATGTTATTAGTTTATAACTACAAAACATGGCATTACCTTTAAAGACAAAAATGTTAGGCTAATTTGAGAAGAAAAAATGGTTTGAAATTAGCACTTTGCAATTAAAGTCTGTCTTTGTTTATGGTTTACTAATTGAGCAGACTGTTAGTGTAATGTCCAGAATTCATATAGAACTCTTTCAGCTTCCACTTTGGCCCTGCTATTTGTTTCTGCATTTTTTTTGTCTCCGCCCTTGAGGAGTCACTTTGGTCTGACAGGAACAGGCAGAAAGAATAACTTAACTTTTCAAGATGCAACTAATAACAAAAACTCAACCTCCATAAAGTCACAGCACTGGAAGCATCTGCTGGTGAGATCAATAATTCCATCCACCCAGCTGGAAAATTCACTCATGTCATATAAAGATGGCTTCAGACTGGCTTGGCTAACTGCTCAATTCAAATTTACAGATCCTGGCTTTGACTCCATTATTTTCATAATGAATGGTGAAATTCAAGCACACATGAAGTATTTTCTTTGAAAAAAAAAACATACATTTATACAGAAACAGGAACAACTGCGGTCACCTTCCCTATGTTCTTTCTTTCTTTTTTTCTTTCTTTTTTTCTTTCTTTCTTTCTTTCTTTCTTTCTTTCTTTCTTTCTTTCTTTCTTTCTTTCTTTCTTTCTTTCTTTCTTGTTGCTTTGAATTTACCTTTGTAGTCAAAGTAGTCAAAGATTTTGGACTAAAGAGAAAAAAAAGTGATACAAAAGGGTAATACAAAAGCTGATTGTTGGGATGCCCAGAAGCAGTCATTCAGCACTGCTTGGTCAAACTTCCTGAGTTTTCGCCACAACCCATGTCTACAAACCTGTCGGGATTAATTTAAATTGATCTAATGGAGCCCCACTAGTTGTGTGACTAAGTGATAATTGTGGGAATCTGACGTGTCAATAGGGCAAGATAGCGTGTGTGTGTGTGTATTTAGTTCCCTTCATGCTGCAGGGAGGATTAATTTCATCCTTTTCCCACCTGAAGGAGGACATTTCAAAGCGAGATGCTTCCAAGGGAAATGTTTGAAATCCACTCAAACATACTCAGACACATTAGAAAATAAACATGTGGCAGCCATATCTGTTCCATTATCCAGGGACAGAAGCAACTTCAACCACGGTCCCAACCTCATGGGGGTATCCTGCCCTCTTTAGGTCAAATGTGGAAGTGCAGCTTGTGCTGCAATATGACATCAATATGCTCTGCTCTAAATTGCTGCTTCACTAAATACATGGGACATGCGGTTCCCCTAATTACTGTTTATAAATTGTTTTCGCTTCATCTCATCAGAAAGCTTGATCCACAGCAGGATGTGTTGAGGAAGGTAAAGTGAAATTACATCAAAGCTCACTCATGAAGGACACAAATATTTTTTTAGTTTATGTGCCTTTGTTTGGCTTTTTATATATTTAATTCTGTTTATGATGAAGTTTAGTACACATGTATGTGCCGAAATAGCATACAATATTGAAAATAAAACTATGTCAACTCACTTTATTAAGTATTTTCCTTAGTTTGTGAAATCGCTGTGTATTTCTCGTGATTATATTGTCTACCTCTGTCATCTCTTCAATATTTTATACATTTTATGACATTTTACATTTACAGAATTAGAAGCCATGGAATGGACATTTAACAAAGCAGATGGACAAAAAAAAAAATAAAAAATACAGCAAGCTATACACACAAATGGAAGCAGAAAATAAGATTAGCAACAAAAACATTAGGTGAACACAGCCCACCACAGGAATCTTTATTGTCAGTGAGCAGGGAACAGACCAGGACAAATCCTAGACACATCATTTCTGTTCATTTATTATCAATCTGTGAAAATAAAAGAACAGATTTTTTTTTATTTCACATTATTTATATTGTAATGACTTTTTCAGTATCAGAATCTTAGGACATTTAATTAACCCTGCCAAAATTTCGCAAAATACAGTTTTTATTATTTTCCTGTTTAAAGCTATTTATTTTTTTATACTTGCCTAAATGAGTTGAATGATCTCCCTACCTTATCCTGAGCTGGCACTCTTCCCAACCCCTCTGACCCCCTGTAATAACCCATCAGAATTTCACCTTCATTTTTAAAAGCCAAAAAAGTTGTTAGATTAATTAATGCAAAATGGTCCTTAGAGTCTATTTATGGGCTCAAATCCTGTGTCTGTGTTACATGAAATCCCATAGAAAAAGATACTAAAATAATTTCATAATTTCAGCTTAAAGCAGAATAAAAAATATGCCTTAAATTAATTTGTTGATGGTGAAACCAAATCAGTCAGATTTTAGCTTAGCCTGTACATAAAGTTAAAATCACTTACCTATTAGCCATTCCTCTGTCAGCTCATTTAGGGTCTTTATCTGGGATTGTTTAAGTCGCTGGACCTCTAGCATACTACTATTGATTTATTAATCACTTCACCAATTAACTAACAGTTACTGACCTCAGCACAACAACCCCAGCCTCCAAAGCCAACTGAATTGATCATTTGTTGAAACATCAGGGCTACATAGATTACAACGTGCTTTATTGTGCTCACTTCCCTAAACACTGACCTTCCCCTAAAAGAAAACAGAAACAACAAGACCATTACTTTTAATCATCTAATGGCAGATGACATGAAACATAATGCCCCAACTAGATATTGGGCTGGCAGGAGTAATGCTGTGAACACCTGTACACAACATTATCATTGTTGTTTGTCTTTTCTGTTATTTGTTTCTGTTAGGGAATACAGATGAAAATAGACTTTTGGTGAGTTCTGGATTTTTTAACTCATGAACTGTCAAGTGATTTATTAAATTGCACTGTCCCCTTTTAAATAAATAAAATCAAATGTATTTATTTAAAACCCCCAAAGAAAAATGTCTACATTTAATCTGGTACCTTTACAACTAGCTTTCAAATTTCAAATAATCAGTTAAGTATTTGGTTTTCATTTTCCTTCAGCTCCTATTAATATTCTTTTTTTATTTGCTATTGATATTCATACTGTGAGTCCTAACTCTTTAATTAATATATTAGATTAATATATAAACATTCAGTCTAAATTACTGTTAATGTTACTTCTAAACAGAACATAGACAGTCTAAAGTAAGACTCTCCAAAAAAAAAGGGGGAATGAGGACAACTGGAGCTTACTGCAGGACACAATGGTTGCAGTGACAGTTTGGAGGTTGTGGTATTGTCCTCTGATATCTGCAGGCATGAACCCAAGTGGATGCACAAGTAAATAATAAACTGTGGCCCCATCCTAGCCCAAACAGGACACACTGGCACTCTCAGCTACCCAGAGTCAGGGAGCATTGGCTTTCTCAATGGATGTCAGTCACTAGGCAGCTAATAGCAGATGACATGGAACATAATGCACCAACTACATATCGGGCTGGCAAGAGTAATGGCTCATAAATTCAGCAGCCCTGGAGCAGGAATCTGTCAAAACTCTGCAGTGCATTGTGGGTTAATGTTTTTCATACACTTCCCTACACCCTGGCGTCTCTGCAGTGTGCCAGTCAGTGTGTATGTGGATGAATGGATCCATGTGTGCAGCAACCCCCTCCCCCTCTTTCTAACTGCTGCTGACTCTGTGCAGCCAGCCATACTAAAAACCATTTTCTTTTTAATTAATCACGTCAATAGTATGGAGTAGCTTTGGTCAAGGGGAAGCCGTGACGCTTAAGCTCAAATCAATGGCGTGGGGTTGAGGGCTCAGGGAGTGTCAATACTTTCGACAGTGCAAAAAATGAAAATCCTGGAGGTCCAGGATGCCCCAAATAAAATGCCCTGGGGATGCAGGTGGCCCAAAAAGCCTCTGACTGCATCCTGTAACTCTGCCAGGCTGCCCAGTTCTTTTGTTCCTGCCAGTTGGGTATAAAGAAGGGATTGATAGACTGTGAGTGACAAAGCTGGGATCACAGCATACCCTATTTCTGGAACTGTAATTTGTTTCTATACTTATGCAGAAGCAGTGAATACAGTGTTTTTAAAAACACCGTTGACCCCAAATGTTGCTCACATAGTGCTCAAAAATTCTAACAGGAAACCTAACAGTACAGTAGTATAGTATAGTATAGTATAGTATAGTATAGTATAGTATAGTATAGCATAGCATAGCATAGCATAGCATAGCATAGCATAGCATAGCATAGCATAGCATAGTATAGTTTTTATCCCCCCAACAGTCATCTATCTTGAGCCTAATTCTTCTGGAAGTTTTTTCTTGTTAACAAAGGAGTCATTTATTTTCCAATTTGCTCCGAATGGAGGACTTAATCACTTTGATTAAGTCCCCCAAAGTAAAAGTGCTAGTTTCCTCGATGGCTATTTTGCAATATTTTTTAAATTAGATAGAAAAACTTTTAAACCAATTTGAATAAATAAATGAATCTGACCGCACTGTTCGATAGTCAGGATTAATTGGAATGTATGAACCTGACTTAAAATCTGTATGATTTGATTGAACTGACTTTATGAAGTGCCTTGAGACAACATGTGCTGTGAATTGGTGCTGTATAAATTAAACTGAATTGAATTGAATTGAAATTAATTTCATCAGATTATACTGTATTGTACTTCATAACTTTATTTTCTCTCTACTTGTTAGTGATCGACTGGGTTTTACTTGGATGGTGTTGTAATGGACTGAAATGAGGGCAGGTGCAAGCAACTCCAGGTCATGAAGGCCAGTGTTCTGCATGTTTTGGATGTTTGCCTGATTGAACAAACCTGACTGCATCATTAAAAGCTACCTGTAGAACTTGGGGGAGATATTTCAATGATTTGAAACAAGTGCTGAAGCAGGTGCCATCTAAAACAAATCACAAGGTTGGTAACCTCTGAACTCCATGATGAATAGGGCGGCAGTGGTTAGCTCAGACCTTTTTTGCGTGGAGGCAGCACATTTTCCCTGTACACATATGGATTTTCTGGGTACTCCAGTTTCTGCTGATGGACCACACACAGTCATATTAGTAATAAATAATTCAAGATCCTAAACTCACTCAAACCTATGCTGGATTGGGTTTGAGTCCCCAAATGATCATGTGAACTAGTCTGTTCCGAGATTTAGGTGTTCCATAGCAAATTTGCTTCAGAGGAAAGGTCAGCCCATGACGAACTCTTTGATCTTGACAATGGAGTGCCATGTAAATAGGTGAGCTTCCAGTTGGTGGACGACAGTAGTGATGGAAGCTGTCAAGCTGAAGTAAGAAATATTTGGACTTGGTTGTCTTTGGAGACTCCAGACCTGAGATATTCCTGTTGCTGCAGAAAGAAAAGCTCAGAATTTGTACAGGCTATGAATGGGGATTTGAATTGATGGCTGATTAACAGGCTTTTGCTAAACTGCAGCCATCTGAATCAGGTGTGTTAAGGCAGTGAAACATCTAAAACATGCAGGGCAGTGTGCCTTGAGGACCAGGGTTGAAAAACAGTGGTCTAGGGGTTAAACCAGTGCACAGTGACGTCAATAGAATGCCAATGGGGGGGGGGGGGGGTGTCTTCTGTGGAAAAAAATGAATACACAGGTACAGACTGAGATTCATATTAGTTTTGTCAAACTACAAACTCAGACTATCTAGCTCTTCCGCTGCATGAAATGTCATGCTTGAAGTTCATGAATAAATAACAGACTACAAGTTAGGTGGCATTTTCACTGCATTTTCAATATGCAACATTTTTAAGCAAAACAGAATATTGCAAAGGTGGTTTGGGACCACAAGCAGCACTTGGTATGGATTATTCATGAGAAAGTCCAACTTCAATTAATTAGAAATTGCATTTGGCTGACAGTTGGTAGTTGGGTCTATTACTTCTTTACAAGGACCCACAGATACTGCCCCACACAGGTGCATGCTCATACACAAATAGATTCAGCTCTGTCTTTGGTGCATGCTTTGTCAGCCAGCTCTTGACTAATTTGCAAAAAGAGGACACTTGGACCATTTGTGAAACATTTTTTTTTTATATTCTGTTTAGTTACAGAAGACATAATTTTAATATATTTAAAGCATGCCTTTTCTGTGTAGTTAGAAAGAATGTTTAAAAAACACACTTCCATTTGCCTTTCACAAGTCATCAGGTACAAAAATGACTTTAAAATCTGTGAAATTAACTAATGAACGAACATTATATCGTTTTCTTTTCAATGTAATAATAGAAATGCAGCAGTTTTACCTTACCTTATTTAATAAACAAAAATGTTTATACTTCAGTCCAGTTTTCTTCTTCATCCTAATTTTCATCCTTATCCATCTTTGCTCCCTATCCATTAGTTGCTCTAGAGATGATCTTTCTCAGCTGTTTGTGGGTGCTAAACAAATAAGCATGAAAGTCCTTGGAAGAAGTAATCGTACTTGTCGCCTTCCACTTATTCCGGGACAGGGTCGCAGGAGCAGCCGCACCAATCCGTCTGTCGATCTCCTTCTCCATTCTTCCCTCACTCTGTCGAGGAGTGGTTTTGGGTCGGACCAAAGTGCAGACAAGAGCTCCGTAGCCGCATCATAGTTTATTCCTCAAAGGCAAAAACGTAACAAAAACACTGCAGATATGAATCAGAGTCCAAAATACAAAACTTACAAAACTCTGCAGGTA
>JAHUTJ010018481.1:0-14694 GCA_036250325.1 Characodon lateralis
GTATATGTCATTCCCAAGACGAATTGACGCTGTATTGGCCGCAAAAGGAGGCCCTACACCATACTAATAAATTATTGTGGTCTAAAACCAGGTGTTTCAGTTTCATTGTCCAACCCCTGTAAGTGTTTTATATAAATTTGCAAATATGAACCAAAAAAGGATACTAAACAGATGCACTAAAGGAAAAGCATGCCCATATTGTTTGTTTTGCAGACCGTTTGACACAAGCCATCACATGGCAGGGGGACACATTCATTCTCTGCTGGTCTGCTAATAATACGCTATCATTAGGCTGATCCACAAATGCAGCGCTCATGGCCATAATCTTGTTGTCAGCTGTCTCACACTGTGGATGACATGCAGACACTCAAAGCCATTTGGCATGTAGGGCTGAGATCCCAGAGCTGTGGGATAATTGGATTTTGAAATGTGTTGCCTGAGCGCTCATCTGTAAGAGCATGCACATAGGCACTGGTATCCCAGTACATCTGAATGTTTTCATATGAGTGCATGTGTATGTGCGCTCACGTCTGACAACATAAAACCTCACTGTCAGGTGCTAACTTTGTACATTGCATCTACTCAGAAGCACAGACAAACTGCCTTCATCTTAAACAGTTTGGGTTTTGAGTTTACCTAATTGGTTTCAAAAGGATTTCATCATCTGGGACCTTGCAATTTTGTGTCTGCTATACTTCCAGAGAAGCACCAAAACCATAACTTGAATTTTTACTATGAAAGTTTGGATTGACTGTGGTTTAACTTAACTTCTCATCCACTAAAAGGTTTTTACAGATTACAATGTTTTCTAACGGTATTTCATAACAATTTACAACCGAAAATCATCGCTTGGATTCCAAGTAAAGTTGTTTACTGGAGTGCTAGAACTGAAGAATGAAGAAAACCCGTTTCCAGACTTTTGCCTATTTTAGAATGTAGTGGCATCAAATTGAGGTTTGTAATCCAAACCTCTCCGTCCTTTGCTTTGGGAGATTGGCTTCTCTCACTGTTGCGATCTTAGGTGTTTTTTGTAAGTGAGGCTTGTATCCCCCTAAAAGAAAGGTTTGGGATATAAAAAAAATTATATCCTCCTAGATTTATGTACTGTACCTTAAGGGCCTGATCTTCAAAAGGTTTGCGTGTACAAAACCACACGTAAACCTGTCTGCATCCGCAAAGCCGATCTACAAACGAGGTGCTCATTGGAATGTGTGTGTAAAATCAGTGGAACAGTGGGCGCAAACGTTTTAGCGTGTTTGCCTTCACGAATATGCAAAACATATGATAATGACCCAATCAAGCAAATTTGCGTCTAGATTTAGCACGTCTGAAATACAGGCGCTAACTGGGACGCAAAAATGTCTGCTGTCACTTTGACCAGAAGGAGGCATAGATAGAACCACAGATGATGGAGAGAGAGAATCGTCTGTACATGTGTCAACAGATTTGCATTGTCAAAAATAATACTATTACATATGGTGAAAAGGACAGTGTATGATTTAACCTTTTCACTAACCAAAACAAATTGCATTTGTGACAGAAGCATTGTGTTATTACAGAGCAATCGCAGCTGGATCAGTTGGATTATGTTTTTATGCAACTGAACATATATAGGGGAGGGTTTATACAGTAAAAAATGACTTCATGTCATCAAAAAACAATTTAAACAATCAAACACGTAGATCGTTAAAGTATTGGCAAAACAACAAAACAAATTCAGTAAAATCATTGGAGAATTATTATTTTTTAAGTACATAAATGTTGAATTTACAATCTTTGTAGTACAGTTATGTGATGTTATGTTTTTAGAATTAACATATAGATAGCCAACTCCTACCAGAAACATTTTTATTTTGCTAATATTACTTTCCGGCTTAAATATTGCGGCTGTTTTTTTAATAAATCAGAACTCTTTAAACACACAATCTAAAAAAAACACGGTGATTCTCCGAAAAATATTAAAAGTTCAAGGGAGACGACCTCTAACAAATTTTTTGAGACGAAATTTGTCTTTTTCATTGTTAATGTTGATTATCCAATTTCTAAGCTGCAACCGTTGCGAGTTACATAGAGCAACACAGTAAACAAATTGTGCGTGCTTATGTGGTGTTGTCAGCCCAGAAACCAGCTGTCCCGTGTGCGTACCGATGGTACACAGCTCTGTCCTCTTGCTCATTGGCCGGTAATCCATCATTCTGAATAAAGGCGAAGCAGGATGTAGTCTTTGCCTCACTAGGTCCAGTCTGGAAACATAAAGCATCTGCTTGCAGAACATTGTCAAACATTAGCAAACTTAGCATTTCTGCATGCGCTATTGCGCATGCAGAAATGCCCTGCTAAAATGAACAGAGAGGAGAAATAATCTCATCAGGGCAGAGGTTGCGATGACAAACCTGCTGCTCTAAATAGTGACAACAAAAGTTGACTAACTCTAACAGTCCAGAAAAGCAAGAGCAGAACGGAACAGAAGGAAAAAAAAAAAAAGCAACTGGATTATGCATAATGATGCAGTGCAAAAACCCTTGCCTTTCCTCTAGTTTTGCTGGGGGCAGTAGCAGCCAGCAGTAGCACACGATTTTCCTCATTTAAATAGGGCGGTCTGCATCTTTTTTGAATGTTATCCATTGCACTCAGTTATTGCATGTGCAATTTGTTTTGTACAAACAATTTAGCGCCCCCTATTTAGAATCTTTGAAGACCAGAGCCTAAGTATATTAAAAATATAATATTTTGCCAAAAGTATTTGGTCGTCTGCTTTCACACACAAAGGAACTTAAGTGACATCTGCTTCTTGTTCAATAGAGCTTAATATGATCCCTACCTACCCTTTGTAGCTGCCATTTATCAAAGGTTTTTTAAAAAGGTTTCGGAATGTGTTTGTGGGAAATTTTTACAATTCTTTCAAAAGCCCTTTGTGAGGTCAGACACCGATGTTGGACCGAGAAGACCTGGTCTCACAGTCTTTGTTCTAATTCAATCCATAAGGCGTTCTATTGGGTTGAGAGCAGGCCTGACAAGCTATTTCTCACCAAAGATGCTTATCCACATCTTTATGAAACTTGCTTTGTGTACTGGTCCACATTTATGTTGGATCAGGAAGAAACCATCCTACGGTTCCCACAAAGGTGTGGGAACATGAAACTGTCTAAAATATCATATTATGCTGGAGCTTTGCATTTGGTGTTGTAAGTCTTAGATGCAATTTCTCAGCCATTGAAACGCTACCTATGAAGCTCTCTGTGCATTGTTCTTTAGCTAATCTAAAGGCCACGAGAAGACATATAGCGACTTACTGCAGAACGTTGGCAACCTATCCTCTCTATGTGCCATAGCATCCACTGAACCTGCTCTGAGATATTACGTGGCCCACCACTGCATTTTGTATGGGAACTATATGACAATGTGAGTGTGCATGTTTGCAAGGTCCTTATGCCTATACATAAATGTAGAGAAGAACATTGACATTTGTGGCCCATTATACTTGGATGGGAAAATGTTGCTTGATTCAATTATACCATTAAGTCTTAAAAAATATGCAACAGAATATATTAAAACTTGTATAAAGTCACAATTTTTCTATTTTTAAAAATATTTCATTCATTGTGCCTTTTAGTTAAACCATTCTATTGGAAGAGAGCTGTTACAGAAATAAAGCATTAAGGTATTTTTTTTACCCTAATCTCTGTGACATCCTCAAGTGAAATCTGTTTCCAAAGAGCAACTCTAGGTATGCAAAGATATGAAAACAGCATTTCTCCTTGAAATGACAGATTCCTTTCTTTATTAGTTTAGATGCAGCCATCTACTTTTTCGCCCATAAAAGCATGAAATCGCCTAAATTGAAAGCAGTTGCTGTACCAATAGCAATGGGTATTTTCACTTTTCCATTTCCCCTGTGCATGTGCTCGCTCTTGCATGCATCAGAGTTCATAAACCCTAAAATGAAAGGTATGAGATAGCTGGATGGAAGCTTGCCAGTGTGTGAGATAGAAGTGGACGCTCCGCTGCCTCTCGGAAAGACAAGGGAGCTAGCGTCTTGTCTGTATTCACCCAAACAGCGTTACCTGCTCTCTCTGGAATTCATTGTCCCTGTTGACTCCAAACAGGAGAGTATAAGCCTACAGGAGGAGCGCCAATGACAAGTTTTAAACCTGTCAGTGCCCATAGTGCTATGAAATGTCTCTCTCTTGAATGAGAAACTGACACTAAAAAAAGTTATAAATTCCCCATGAAAGTTTTAAATTCCATATCTCTACTAACTTTGGATGACATTGTAAAATGCAGAGATGCACATATGCATTAAACATTATTTCAATCTGTCATTCTTAATATAAACAAAGACAAGCGGCTGCATTTTTACAATATTCAACAGGCTGTGGAAGGTTTAAGAGATGCAGATAAAAAAATTAACTCATAGAGCTCTTCTCTGATCTGAGGTAAAACACGCACTGAACCACCCTAACATTGTTCAAACTGAACACATAGTTCGGTATGAACAATGAGCAGGAAAACTGAAAATTCAAATTGAGAAAATTTCAAAATAGAAATATCCTTTATTACCCACAGTGGGAAAATTCAGGTGTGCCAGTAGCAAAGTGAAAGACAAATGGAAGCATGAATATACACACACAGATAAAAAAATCTAATAACAAAAAATAAGATTACATGACAGTACAGTATGGGAACAATTTACAGCATAAGTAAAAACTACTGTACAGTTATTAAAAATAGCATACTCAGACTAAAAGAAACATGCAACTGAGTAGGGTGATTTTAAAAATGTACAAAATGTGCATGTCGGCTTGATCACAAAAAACAACAGACTATTTACAAGAAACTTAAAAACTGCATAACAGAAGGGATGTAAATTCTTAATGAGTTTGTTGGAAGCAGTGATAAAGGCTAACAGCTCCTGACATGAAGAATCTGCTATAACATTCTGTTGTGCACCTAGAGCGCAGCAGTCACTGAATTAGCTCTCCAGATTTGCAACAGCTTCATGCATGGTGTGGGAGACATTGTCCAACAGTAATATTATTTTTCCAGAGTCCTTCTGTATCCCACCACCTGCACTGAGTTGAGGGGGCATTCTAGGACAAAGCAGGCCTTGATCATGAGCTTATCTAACTGCTTCCTCACAGTTGTAGATAAGCTGCTGCTCCAACAGAGTGCACAATAGAAGATGGCTGTTGCCACCACAGAGTCAAAAAAGGTTATCAAGAGCACGCCCTACACTCTCCGCCTCCTTAGCAGGTAGAGTCTGCTCTGACTCTTCCTGTAAAGAGCATCAGTGTTATGATGCCAGTTCAGCCTGTTGTTCAGGTGAACACCTAGGTGCTTATAAGAGTCCACTATCTCAGTGTCAGTTCCCTGTATATTCACTGGTGATCCTGTTGGTGTGGTGGGTCTGAAATCCACCACCAGATTCTTGATTTTCTCTGCGTTGATCAGGAGGTGGTTCCAATGGCTCGAGTCCGCAAAGTCCTGTGTCCACTTTCTGTACTCCCAATCGTCCTCACCTGTGATGAGGCTGACTATGGCAGAGATGTCTTCGAGCTTCTGAAGGTGGCAGACAGGGAAGCTGATGGATAAACCTACAGTTTAAAGGGCGAACAGGAACAGTGCCAGCACAGTTCCCTGCGGGGCCCGGTGTTGCAAACCAGGCTGTCAGAGACACAATCCTGTAAGGCACTCCTTTCTAGAATAATTTTGCAGACAAGCTGATGCTGAAGGTCTCTATTTTTTAGAAGCTCACATTAACAGCAAGGAAAACTGACAATTTAATTGACGGTGTCAGCAAGTTCACACTGTCTGAAATGGAGTGGCTTTTTGTACCATAATATCCAATAGAGAGGCAGATGTATTTTATTAGCTCCAACATGAAAAGTATCTTTGTTACAGCAGCAGGTATGATAAAGAAACACATTGTATGCTAAAATAAAAAAAAAAATAAAATCTATGAATGCGGCAGAAAATCAACAGTTAAAGAAAAATAAATATTGGTTAAGCTTACATTGAAAACAGAATTAAAAAACAGTTGACTGTCTGTATGGTGGAAAAAGGCCAGTTATGATTATTAGTTTGTTGAGTCTTTTGGTATCACTGGTTCCTATGCTGATCCGCCAACAAATAAAACTAAGAACAGGGCACAGGCCTCCAACAGCTGGCTGCACAAGTGTAAAAAAGGACCTGGGCTTCCTCAGCAACTAGAGTCTACTCACCCCCGACTCTGGTGATGGATTCCCTGTCTACTCTGTTGTTGATGTCCTCCACCTCTTCCTACACACTCTCCCAGATGTTCAGCTGCAGGTGATTCAGACCAGATTGTTCCACACAGCTGTTTTCATCTACACAGTTTTCATCTACAATTATTTCTCAAAAGTCTGCACATAACTGTAAAAATCCCTTGTTTTCATGGAGCAAACACATTTATTGGAGGAACAATGAAACAAAATAAAAACCTGCAGCAACTTGATTCCACAACAGTGCAGTTCAATATGTTTGTCACTTATTTCAGAAAGTGAAACTCATGGATTATATAGATTCACTACACATAGGGTCAAATATGTTAACCCTTTATTTCTTGCAACTTTGGTGATTATGGCTTGCAGATAATAAAAACCCAAAATTCAACATCTCAGAAAATTTGAATGTTGTAAAAAAGTTTAATATTGGAAACTCATGTTATCACATCATAATAAGCTAAAAACAGAAAACACCTGCAGAGGTTTCAAGAGCCTCTCAGTAGGCTACACAATGCTACTACCTTTTGCTTGTACACAATAAAACAGTGTAGTAGAAAAAGGTGCACCAGCAAAAGGGATAACTGCTAACTAAGGAGGATAGTCAAGCGAAATCTATTCAAGAATTTGGGGGAGCTTCCCAAGTAGTGGACTGAGGCTGGAGTTGCCACATCAACAGCCACTATGCACAGATGAATTCTACTACAAGCGTCTTATGCCTGGTTTTGTTCGCACGGTAAGATTTTGTGTCGATTTTTGACCCAATGTTCCCCTTCCAACATGCCATGATCATTGTGATGGCTCTTAGGAAAATCTTATGAGACATTCATGCTGTGTCTGGTGTTAAGAGTGATCTAGTCTGGTACAACTCCGACCTGAAATCAGGAATAGTCAACATACTGGATTGTCTTGGCCCAATATCCTATGATATGAGGTGTTCCCCCAAGGACAAACAAGCACGAAGCCTGTTGAATGTGACATGTAGCCAATCAATAAGACTGGAGGAAGAGTGGAGAGGCACAGAATCCCCTCTGCATGAAGTCCAGTGTGACGTTTTCACGGTCATTAATGATTTGGGGTACCATGTAACCATTGTGTGAGCACGACTTTGCACCTGCCCACACAGCTGGTTCAATGACCATGGCATTCTTGATAAATCAGCAAACAGACCTGAGCTGAACCCCATAAAGAATCCATAGTTTATCCATGGTTTATTTTATATCTTTAGCCTGTGGTTCTGCAGCCTATAGCTGGAAAACCACAACCTGATTTCCCCCATGAAACGCCACATTTATACAGTAATTCATGCAAAAAGAGACCCGACCAAGTATTGAGTGCATAGAAATGAATACGTTTTGCAGAAGCCTGAGATTTCTGTTGTTATTACCCTTTTCATTAATTGTCTGTAATATTCTAATTTCTTCAGACACTGAGTTTTTGGGGTTTTATTATCTGTAGTCACAATTACAAGAAATAAAGGCTTGAAATATTTCACTATTTGTGCAATGAATCTATATAATATATAAGTTTCACTTTTTCACAATATTTTTTAGATGTACCTGAATGATAAATCTGATTAACCTTAAATAAAGGTCAGCTATCATGGTTAGAGTTTTCTAACACTGTATGCTTTAGCTAAAGCCACAATTTGCACAGAGGTTACAAAGGACCAAAAGAATTTCACTGTAAAAATATATCTCAGGAGAAAAGTACAAACAATTTTACAGCATTATATATACACGAGGGCCCACTGAAGACAGTGAAACAATAACAGGAAAAAATATGGGATAACAGAAACATTATAAAAACTATATATGTCTCCAAAGCTGATCAAAATTGGAGACTAAAACTTTGTCAACAGCCGAACATCAATACTGAAGGCACTAGAGAAATTTCCAGCAAGTACTGACTGTTTTACATCTGAAAACTATCTCCTTTTTCTCCATATGTGGAGGCTAAGGAAGATGGTTAAAAGAAAGAATCCTTTTTTTTTCTTCCACATAAAACAGCCAGTCTTCCCACAAGCCTTGTAAAACCTTGTGGGAGAATGTGTCTGATGAAAACAATGGTAAACATTTTAGCCATTACTGTAAATAGTATGTTTGTTACAAAAACAATACTGCACATCACCAAAAGAGTACCATACCCACAATGTCACGTTGTGGTGGTAGCATCTTGCTCTCGGGTTATTTTTCTTCAGACCTACAGTATAGTGGGCTGTTCTCACAGTCTGATGGAAAATATTGCCACTATTCCTTCTAACAGATTGATTTATTTTTCATCCATGAATACTACATATGTCAAAGTAGATGTAGAAAATGTTATTGGTATTTTAACAGGCATTATAACAGTGAGGTGTATACTCCCCTGGATGTAGCAGTCTGTCACTGATGGAGCTCGGCAGGAGCAGTATCCACTTAGCCCCAGCTTAACCCTCAGAAGTCCTGACTAGATGGTATTAAAAGCACTGAAGTAATCAAAGAACATGAATCTAACAGTGCTTCCAGACATCTCTATGTGGGTCAGAGCTTGGTGTAGGAGGTAGATGATGTCTGCGATGCCAGGCTGGTTGGTGAACTGCAGCAGATCCAATGAAGACCTCACCAAGAGGCAAAGATGGTTAAGGACCAACCTCTTGATGGTCTTCATTAGATGCATGGTCAGTGCTACCAACATGTAGCTGCTGAGGTCTTTTGGATGTGCGACCTTCACTGGTCCCACTGGCACCATACAGGAGGTCTTCCACAGCTGTGGTACTTTCCCCAGCTTCAGGCTCATGTTGAACATGTATCCCATAATACCACACAGTTGATTTGTGCAGCACCTCAGGAGCCTGGAGCAGATGCCATCTGGACCTGCAGCCTTTCGCACATAATTTTTTTTTTGCAGCTCGTTCCTCACCTGAAATGTTTTAAAAACCAAATTAAAATAATAGATCATAAAAATGTCATAAAAATCAATACTACTTATAAAAAACTAGAACAATTAAATGTAGTTTACTAAACATAAGATATATCTATTCATAAGTTATTGACTTGATATATTATAATCAGTTTAATGTATTTTGGCTCACAGAAACCGGCTGCAGTAAGATGATTGTTCTAATATAAATGAGACAACTCTTAATTATTAAAATTTTCACCTTCCCAATACTGGGCGAGGAGGAATAGGAACCATCTTTCAGTCAAAATTATTGATTGATCCCAGGCCAATCAATAGCTACAATTATTTTAAACATCTAACCCTTAGTTTTCCCTCATCCAAATTGCAAAGCACTAAAACCACTTCTGTTTGTTGTTTTGTAACATCCACCAGGGTCTTACTCTCAATTTATAGATCAGTTATCAGATGTCTTATCTGATTTTGTGTTAAATACTGATATGGTCATTAAAGTGGGGGGTTGTAATGTTCATGTTGACATGGAAGTGATAACCTAATTGTACCCTTTAACGCAGTCTTAGATTTGATTTGATACTGTCTGTATACACAGTATATATACAGTACTGAAAAACTGCTGTAAACAAAGAATGCTTTCAAAAGTGCAAATCACTTATTTTCATCAATCAACAAAATGCAGTGAATTAACAAAAGAGAAATGTAAACCAAATCGATAGTTGGTGTGACTTTGCTTTCAAAACAGCATCAATACTTCTTGTCAGAGTCTGGGATTTTGTCTGCCTGCTGCTAACTTCCCTCCACCACTAGGTGTCACCGGAGCCTGGCAGCCGAAGCAGCGGCAGGTGTTCCTCGTTCCCTCATCAACCGGAAAAGGCAGACTGCCAGCACATCAACGCCTGAGTGTTTTGCCTAAACGGGGTATCACAGTCTGGCCAGATTTCTGACCATTCCACAGCCTTGAGCTACTTTTGTGAACAGCCTTGAACTAACCTTGCCTTGTCTTCACGTCAGGTTTCAGATCACACTCAGAGGAGGGCCACAGTCAGAGTTGAATCGTAACCGTTGCCTTGGATCAGTTCCACCTGGCAGTCTGCAGATCCGGTCCCCCGGTCTGAACGAACCCTGTCCACCCTCCAATGTTGCCAGGCCAGGATAATCACTCTCTGCCCCGGCGAGCCGCAGTGCGGACCAAACATCATTCCCAGACTCGACAGCCTCACTCCCTGGTGGATCATTCCCGGCGCACTGTAAGCTGTTTTCAACCAATCTGAACCGTTTTTTAAGTGAGCTCGTATCTGATCAGCCCTTTTCCCTTTCAGTTACCTGGTTCCAGTTTGTGGGTTTTGTTGCACCCTGTCTCCGGTCAAATAAACTCCTAAACTGCTCTCTGTGTCTCGAGTGTCTCTGTATGTGGGTCAAAGCAGCCCTAACCAGCAGCTAGACCAGATGGCAGCACTGCTGCAGCATGCTCTAGGCTCTAAGACTGCCGCACCCGCAGGAGGCACTGCAGAGTCTCCTGCGTCAAGCAGGTTCCACATGGCCGTGACGTCACTTCCCCCAGCCCCGAGAAATTTTCCGGGGAAGATGGAAGTTGTCGTGGTTTCTTACTATAATGTTTCCTTGTTTTCAACCGGTCCCCACAATCATTTCCCCATGATGATGCCTAGATTTCTTTTATTCTGGGTTTACTGACCGGCAAGGCTCTTCGTTGGGTGGAGGCAAGATTTTTTTGTCCAAAACCAATTTGGTTGCACCTATGATGAATTTATCAGAGAATTTAAGCTCATTTTTGACGTGGCAACAGATCAGACCAGTGTAGCTTGCCATCTGTGTGCGCTGGGCAATCGGCCTTTAGCGGAGTTCACCGTCGAGTTCCACACATTGGCTGCAGCTTCAGGCTGGAACTCCAGCACCCTAAGATCTGCGTCTTTCCAGTCTTTAGAAGAAGCTTTAAAGGATGAGCTGGTCTTATTAGATGAAATGATGTTTATTATTCAATGAGGTTCTAAGGGACTTCCTGAACATCAGTCAGTCAGTCAGTCATTTTCTACCGCTTATTCCACAGTGGGTCGCGGGGAAGCTGGTGCCTATCTCCAGCAGTCTATGGGCGAGAGGCGGGGTTCACCCTGGACAGGACTTCCTGAACATTTTTGTGTTTATTTAGATAACATTCTCATCTATTCTAGAGACCTCACTGAACATCGCCGCCATGTCCTCCTGGTGTTGCAGCGCTTAATGGAGAACCAGCTTTTCGTAAAGGCTGAGAAGTGCGAGTTCCACCAACCCTCCATAAGTTTTCTTGGTTTCATCGTTGAGGGTGGTCAGGTTCGCGCCGATCAAGCGAAGATCAGGGTAGTGGAGGACTGGCCGGCACCCGATTCCCGGAAGCAGCTGCAACGATTCTTGGGATTTGCAAATTTCTACCGGAAGTTCATTCGGAACTACAGCCAGCCTCCTGACATCCCTGACCTCCATAAAGATCCCCTTCATCTGGACGCCAGAGGCCGATGCAACGTTCACCCTACTGAAGAAAAAGTTCTCCCAGGCTCCCGTACAAGTCCACCCGGATCCCCACCAGACAGTTCACCCTGGAGGTGGACACCTCGGACACTGGAGTGGGGGCGGTCCTATCCCAGAGCCAGGACCTGGACGGAAGACTCCACCCGTGTGCCTTCTTCTCCCGCCGACTAACAGCAGCAGAGCACAACTATGACGTGGGCGACAGAAAGCTGCTGGCCATAAAATTGGCCTTGGAGGAGTGGCGGCACTGGTTGGAGGGCGCTGAACATCCCGTGCTGGTATGGACAGACCATAAGAATCTATCTTACATCCAGTCGGCTAAACGCCTTAATCCACGTCAGTCACGGTGGTCATTGTTCTTTTCTCGATTTAACCTGTCAATTTCCCACAGACTGGGTTCCAAGAATCTCAAGCCAGACGCCTTGTCCCGCCAATTTGATTTGGGTGATTCAGAGAAAGAAGCAGCCCCCATCCTGCCGCCCAGCTGTACAGTAGAGGCTGTTGTGGATTTTCTTATCAAAGTGGGAGAGAAGTCAACTCATTAACAAGAGAAAGACTGGACTTTGTCTTTATAAGTTTAAGATTTTTTAACTCAACTGACAACTCATTAATCCTATGGGCTGCATTAGCAGCACCATAGCTAGGAATAATTGTACCCAAAATCCCTTTCCAATGTGGAATCCTAGTTCTCTTTTGCCATTTGAGCATTGTCTTCCTTTCTAATAATGGGGTGATTGAATCATAAGTAGTGACTGTAGGTAGTAAATAAGCTAAATAACATACTCCAGACCAATTAGCAGGCAGATACAGATATGATCTATTTCCACACATCCAAACCATGTTCTTAGGACACGAGTACCCATCTCTACAAGGAAAAGTAACAAGAACCCTGGTTAATTTACCTGCCATGCCATTCAATTTACTTCCATTTGGTAAGGCTGTAAGATTAAGAGTTAACACAAAGGGATCTGGGGCCGAGATCTGTTTTCCTGAAATGGTATAAGGATCCGTTCTGACAGGACATGGCTCAAATTTATTTCTGTTGGTGAAAGCACATGAAACAGATATAATAGTTTTGCAACCCTCTGTCTTTCCAAGGAAATAAGGTGTGTTTTCCTCCTGTGGAATACAAATATCTGGATCCCTTATTCAGTACCTATTACCCCAAAATCTATAAAAAGTTCCTGTAGTAGCACATATTAAATTAGTCTCACTAGAAAATCTACTGACATTTCTGCTTTGCCTTACAATGTAATTCCTCACCCAAGGAAAAATGACCTCCACCAGCCGGTTATCTGGAAAGAAAGTAGTTAGTAGAGTATAAGCAGTATCAATAAGAACAGGTACCAACAATGGTTGATCATTAATAGCATGTGGAATCAAACAACAAACATAGCAACTATCATTTCTTATCTTCCTCACAGTTTGATGCATCAGTTGCCACCAGACATTATCAGCATGATCATGGTAGTCAGAAAAGTGATGAATCTCTCTTCGAATCAGCTGATGAGTATTATTGGCTTAATTACTCAGATTAGTCACAAATTGTCTTTGCTGTACCTTTTCCCAAATAAACACAGGAGTAAAAAAACTTGCAATCACAATCATTAGCATCAGAACGGACCATCTTCCATATAGCTGCATCATGACCTTGAAGTTGAATGTCCTTTCTTCTGGTACTGAAAACAAAGTTTTTTTTCTTGTTTTTTTTTTCTCAAAGAAAACAAATCATAAACAAAATTAAAAAATCCTGCTGCCTCTCCTGAGTGGCTTCTGCGCTTCAAGCTGCCCTGTTACCAGTCTGGTACAGGTGGGCGGTCGTGGAAGCCCCTCGAGGCAGGGGGTTCAGAACCAGGATTCTGCTCAGGTGGTATTCCCGTGAACACCTTGCAGTGTATCATGGACCAGGTAACACGCTCTGCTACCTTGACAGCGGTGTAGGATCTGATATGGGGCATTCTAGCATCTGGAGTTCAAGTGTGTTCTCCTGGAATGAAGGAGTGGAGTTTGGAAGTGGCTGTTTCCAGGAATGCAGCCTTCACAATCTGTGAAACTTGAGAAAGCACAGTGGACAGGTTTTGACAGTAAAACAACATCCTCTCTTCACACAAAGATGTGGAAGGCAGTGATCATCAGCTGAATATTCTGAATATATAAAAAAAAATGTAACATATGTTGTTTGAGGAAGGCCTGATTACAGGTCATTATTTCCATAGTTTCAGAATATCCAAAGGAAATAAAAAAAAATGGTCTAATCGGTGAAGATGTAAAATTTCACAAAAGAATCAACACCATACTTTCAGACAGGTTTTCAGAATGTGGTCTTAGGGAGCTATGCACCATTTATATAAACAAAGTACCATGTCTCTTTCATATTGTCACTAAGTCCTCACTGGCGGTATGAGCTACCCTTTCTCCATGAGTGCTAAAACTTCTGTAACCTCATGTTACTTTATTCTTTATTCTGACATTCCCCTCTTCTGGCGCAGGGTCCAACCCATGCGACAATCCAGCAAAAAGTAAAAAAAAAAGTTCTAGGAACCAGGATCACATTACAAAATACCAAAGAAATGAATTCTGACATAACTATGTGTCACTATGAAATTACCAAAAGCAACATAAATAAAATCCAGTTGTTTTTAACTGCAATTCAGTTCCATTAACAACAAAACGCAAACTTCAGTTGTTGTGCAATTCATCAATGTTTCACTTAGAATTAAGTCACATATCATCCTGATTTGTCTTGTATGAAGATGAGTATTAGATTAATAGAAATCTAATGTAATTTTAATGCATACACTCTACAAATTTAATCTAATAAATAATTCCCACCAAGTATGAAATCATGACTCAGATTCTTTATCAAAAATATATTCCTTACTTTTAGCATAACTTGAACTGTCAGCTAGTTTAATGGCACCAGGGAAAACTTTCAATCCAATAAATCACCAATGATTCTGCATGCAAAACTAATTCTTCAAACTAGTTTAAACTATTTCATTAACCTTTTAATAGTAAAACACATAAATCTAAA
>JAHUTJ010018482.1:0-14689 GCA_036250325.1 Characodon lateralis
TACATATATGTCTGACATGCAGCTTGTTTTTAAGAATGGCGTGTTGGTTATATCATCTATAAAAGTAAATATCACGGGGAAAAAAACACTGATTGGCTATTTTTGTTTGGTTTGATGCATACATAGAGGTGCTGTTTCAGGTTTTAGTGCATAAGATTTTTTATTTTGTTTTGTTTTCAAAAATCTCAGCTTTTTCCAAACAGGTCATGTGGTCATTGAAGCAAAAGGTAGAGTTAATAGAGCCAACTGAAAAAAAATAATGGTTTTGATTTTGTACAGTAACTCAGATTATTTAGCCATTTGCGGGCTGGTTTGACCTGAATTGACATCTATGAAATGTTAAACATGTGAATTTGAAGTTATTTATAGAATATATAATTTATTCTTATTTATCTAACAATCTAAGCTGCTCTTGCTCAGCTTTTAATTTAATTTGCATGTGAGTTTTAAGTGGGAATCTTTGTTTTATTTTTTCTCATTGCTAGTTTTCCAGCTTGCCTCCAGCATGTCATAATCTTCCAATGTTGTGGGTTTTAGTTTTTTCATTCTCCTGTGTTAGGTGTTCTTTACTTACCTGTTTTACAGTTGCTGCTGTTTTAGTTCATTCGTTGTAGTTTAGATTCATGATTTATTCTTGGGCTTAGATGTTTCTGTAACTTCCCTGGACTCTCTGCTCATCTGTGTTCATTAACCTCCCGCCTTTTAGTTACCTGCATTTTCTCTCCCACCTGCTGCTCCTGATTTCCCTCTGACTAGCTCCCATTGCTTATTGGTGCATTCTTCACCCTACCTTAGTATTTATACTTTCTGGTTTCATTGTTCTCCACTGGTTCCTCCTGTTGCTTTTTGGCTTTTACCAGCTCCATGTCCAGTACCCGGTCTGCGTTACCGTTGTAAGTTTTTCCTGTTTATTATTATTATTATTATTAAAGGAAAGCTCTGCAACTCACCATGCTGCTCCTAAGCTTTGTTCAGCACATTGGTCCAACAAAAGCTCAGTGTTACATGATAGCTGAGGTTATAAGAGTAATAGAATTTTATCATTTTACCAGTTTTTCAATGTATTTATTTTTATCCATGATTTTTATTGATTCTATATTTATTATCTGATAATTATATATGTTATTGTTATTTTTTTTTATAATTTTTTAACATAATGTCACTCACTTTTACTCACTTGTTATTGATCATTGTTTCCTAATGTACTAAGGATGTTATTCCATCCCTGGCAGCTTTGGCTCTGATATTTGGTATTTGGTTGTTATGCTTTTCTTTGTGTTTTAATGTGTATTGATATATATTAAGCTATGTGTGGATGTAAGGTTCCCTACCTTATAAGTGACACCTGTGCATCTGTATAATTCTGCCGGAAATGTGTTGGTTTCTTTTGTTCTTTTTATTTATGTTAAGATATCTGTTTGGATGCTTCTTTAATCTGTAAAGTGCTTCACATTGGTGCATTGTTTAAAAAAAGAGCTCTATAAATATAGATACAAATTGACGGGTTGATAGATTGATTGCTTTAAGATAGACATGAAGCATTACAAAAAAATAAATATGTGGTAATTTTTGCAAGGAAATACTTTTATTTCCATTTTGCGGATCAGTTATAATTTTGTTCTGCATTTAACATTTGCCATAATAAGGTTTACAGTTTTAAATTCTAAGAACTCGTGTCTATGTATCAGCAGGCCTGCTGTAGGTAATTGTAATAGAATGTGATGCACATAAAAGCCATTAAGTGTATGCATATGTGTGTGTCTGTTGCTGCTGGCAGAGGTACTGCTGCAGTGTTTGAGCATTGACAGAATAAAGTAGGGCACAATGAACTACAGCCTCACAGGACAGCTGCATTGCAGACAGCCCTTCAAGGAGTGTGAGTGAGTAATAGAAACCTGCATGGAAGCCCACATACATGGCAGCACCATTATATCCCTCCGCCATTCATACCCTGCTGCCTTACTGGCCCATTCACAGAAGCAGTTAAGGAGGAGCTGACTGTCTCAGAGAAAAACACAACCCGCCCCATTACTTTACTTATATTAACTCCTTGCACACCACATCTTACAATTTGTTCTGTAATATCCTGTTTCTATCTATTTTTAGAACAGTGCTGTGTTGTAATAAGCAATGATTAAATGTGCAATGTTTGTGTTTTGGTTTAAACTTGGATCATATGGAATGGATGTTAAATCCGTTGTGACATTTTTAAAAGCTCAACTGAACAAAACTAAACAAATTAACGAACATTCCAAATTGATTGAGGTTTTTCGAAAATTTTGCAAAACATGTTTACAGTTTGTATGTTTTGTTATGTTTGAAAATGAAATTAATTTGTAGGATACTTTCAGATATCTACCATATATGGTTGTGTTTATTATCTGGGGGTGTCTGTGAGAGAAAATAAAATTGTGATTGTGTGAATGCCTAAATACTGTCCTTAAGTGTGGCAGTCATTCCACCTACATATCAGAATAATTTAAGACTAAGGCTGAATCCCATTTTTTAGGGTTATTACTCATTCTAGCACTCTTCCTTCCTTCATGTCCTTGGCACTCAATTCAGGCAGTGGTTAAAATACCACAGTAGGGTGTTTTAACCCTGAATTAAGAAATAGTGAATCGCTGAAGGTGGCCCATTATCATCCCCCGACACCATTCCTGATGTATTTGTCAGAATAATGTGGTTCCTGGAGTAGAACCAAAATGCAGACAGGAGCAGCACTATGATTGGATATATTTTAATAAAAATAAAATGCTAATTTGCAAAAAGGCAAAAAGTCACTGCACGGCACGTGGAGAACAAGACGGACCATGGACAACAAAAACAGGCAATAACTACGTATGGGAAAAACCAAGCATTGAAACCAACAGGCAAACAGTAGAATCCAGTGACAGCCAACATAGAGCTTACAAAGGAAAAGGAACAAATTAATGCTATGGAATGAATAAGGTGGTGCTGGTGAGTAGAATCTATTTATTGAGTATGGTTGTGGCAGAGGGTGAAACACTAATAGACATGAATAGAGCTGAACAGTGTCTAACGTAGATCTAACAGGAAAATTGTCTAAAAGTACAAAGAACACAGGAATGAATTGAGAACTAATATGCCAAAACTACTAACAAATAATGAGCACAGGGAAATGAATAAGACAATACCTTAAGAATATGTTAAACACCAGGGAAAAGGTCAAAACACAAACCTGAAAATAAAACAAAAACCCAAACATCCTAAGATCATGACAGTATTTGTTACTCGTTGAGAGGAACTCAACATGAAATCAAGAAAAGACAACAAACTACACATTCTAATAGTTCCTTGGTAGACTATTTTAAACATATGGCTGTTTGTAAAGTAGCACAAATGTAAGAAGCTGCTATTAGAAAATAATTAGTTAAAACTAATTGCTGTTTTCTGGGACAGCAAGCCTACAGTTGGCTGCTTAACAGGCACAAAGCACCTAGTAAGACCAATGGGTGGTTCTCCTTTAGTTCCCATACCACGACTGTCCTTGTTTCTTACAACCTAAATTTTATTTAGTCAAATTAGCCAAGCCTCTCTTTTTTCAGCAGAAAAGCACAGGAGCTTTCTATCAGCCAAATGACTGGATACAGTAACAGGTTGGAAAGGGGCAGTACTATGCTCCTTGCAGCTGCAGAAAACACCAGTTATTCCGGCACTCTCTCTGGCATTTAATTAAAAGAACCTTATACCATGTAAAAAAATCTTTTAAAAACGCAATTTTTAAAACTCTTTTTATTCCTTAAAATAATTGGTGAACTAGCCTATGCTTAGTATAATTTGATAGTTTTTTTTTTTTTTGTTTTTTTTTGCCATTTCTTTATTTATAAAGTAACTCAGTATAACAATATCATAGGTGAATTATTTCCCTTTAATTTCTACCTTCTCTCGTTGCCAGCCTGCACTCAGCTGCTTAAAAATGCTGCTTCCAGCATTCCAGCTGGAGTTTTTAAACAGTGTTACTCTACTAATACCTTTTAGTTTCCCCCCCCAAGAGTGTCCATGTTTTTTGCTACATGAAATATTACCACAGAGATGAATTAGTCTTTCTTGTAACTGTGAGCAAAGAGTAGGAGTCTGCTTTCAGCCAGCTGATTGGCAGTGTGCAGTACCAGTTTCTGGCATTGCATTACAGAACCTTAAACCATATGATGGAACATTTGTAGCAGTTTTGAAACCATAACCTTTTAAATCCTTGGTATACATTGTTATATTACCCGTGTCTAATTAAGAGCTAAGAATGTGAGTCAAGGGGTGGGATGGGATTCAGCCTTAAATAAAGTACTTCCAGGAAGCAGCATGTGTGAGCCAGTGCTTCAGCACCACACTGAATGGACAGCAACTGTTGCTGAGCGCGCTTTAAAATCCACGTGGGGTGACAGTAGCTTAAGTTTGTTAAACCTTAAATCCGTGTGGATCTGCTCGCTCTTGTAACCATTAATTCCAAGTTTGACGTGTAACTTATTTCTAAAGCAGGGCAGGGTGTAGCTATGTGCACCCCGTACAACTATAATGCCCAGTTAGGAGGCACAACAGACATAGTGACTTCTAAAAACACTAATGTGACGATTTTATTTTCAAGCTTCAAGACAGTCGCCAGTTAAACAGGCTGTTGTCGTCAGGCTAGCGGCATACGTGTAAATATTTAGAACCAGTCCACAGCGCTGTGCCGTTCGGCTCTGTGAGTTTCCTCTCCCATGGAAGACTAACTGTGCTATGATGTGCTAATGGCACAGCTGCCTGCCTGCCTGCCTGCCTGCCTTGATTTGTCATAATGCAGAGTGGGGGAAGGGGCGCTTTTTCTCTGCAGCACTGCAGGTACGGAGCCATAGGCAGGACAGAAAAGCTCTCGGAGCCGCAGAGCTGCTGCCACATGAAGTCCCGAATCCCAGATTCAGCGACCCGAGCAACTCGAGCAGTAGCAGAATTAGAGCCCTGCTCAGAGACGTGCTAACCGTCAGTGATTAGGGAAGCCTTATTGACAGTACCGAGGCATGACAAATGGCACAGCGTGTACAAACAATGCAGGCGCTGAGGATGAGTGGGCGTGTTTGGGTAAACATGGCAAACTCCCCCGGATAGTGGTTCTGGTTGAAAACATCAGATACGCTGCTGGAAGATACGCTTTTCAAGCTTTTCCACCAGTTTGACAGATACCGCATGTGAGGGCGCAGGAAAGCAAAAGACATATATAATTGTCTGGTTCGTTGTTGGTTGATCAAATCTGTTGGAAATATCATTTTTAAGATAAGTTGATAATAACCGGAATAAAAAAGAAAGCGAGGTGTTGGGGAGCGGGAGCGCGGCTCGTGAATGAACCGCTACAAAGCGGAAATTAGGGCGTCTGTTTACCGGCTGCACGTGCGCACAACGTTTTTCTCGCGGCGGTATTTGTCATTTTACTGCAGGCTGAGGGTCGCAGCGACTACTAGAAACACGAGGAGAGTGTGCATGTGCGCGAGGTGAAACAAAGTGAAGAGGAGAGCAGCAAGAGGAGGAGGAGTAGGCTATTAGAGGAGGAAGAGCATGAGCGGTCTTCCTCTCCTTTCTGCACGCCGCTCTCTACCTTCACTTTGTTCTATTGTTGACGAGTGCTCTGTTGAGAGTCAGACTCAGTCTACACCAAGGATATATATGCTGGCTTTTTTTTTTATTATTATTTTTCGTCTATGTGTATCAGCATGCTTTAGTCTGGCTAGTTTGAAAGAATCGCAGCCCTGCTTGGACTTCTCTGGGTCAGGATGCCAGTGAATGACACCTGCATTTCCAAACAGACAAAGGGGCTGTGTTTTTGGCATTAAGGTGGACTCTACCAATGGAAAATAAAATAGAAGGTTAGAAGTGCTGAGCTCAACCTTATAATTGTAGTGTTGTGCTGTCTTGTGATCGTGTTGTCTTTGGGTCGCTTATTGTGTATCCCACAAGTTCCACGTTTTTTTTTTTTTTTCTTTGAGCACCGCATGCAGAGTTATTCTGTCTTACTGTATTCCTGTAGTGCCAGTGCTGTAGCGGAGTTGTTTTAGCCACATGCTTGCCAACTGTTTCATGCGTCAAAGCGCTCAGACTAAGCAACTCTCCTTACTCACGACTTGCGCTTCGTGCTTTCAGGGCGACCTCCGAAACTTAGAAACATTGTTGGTCTTCTTTTAAAGTTATGTTGCAGGATACATATTTTTAAAATACTTCCTTCTCTGATTGGTTGTGTCTGGGTCGTGTTAACCAAAGGGTCAGTGTGACCCAGGTGCAGTTCCACGTGTTGTTGAGTCCTATAGCGCACTGGAGGCTTGTCGCATCCATAAGCTCTGCTGAGTTTATCTGGGCCATGTGTGTCTGCTCAAATGCTCCACAGCACAGATCGCTTTCAGCACCACAGAGCCGTGGACAGCGACTTTAACAGCTTTACCTCCATAGTTTTAGTTCCCAGACTTTTCCAGACTATCTTAATGGAAATTCTTCTTGTGCATTACCTACCTGTTGCTCATATGTAATGTTTATTTGTAATGTTGCAGTAAACGAAATGCATTTACTGTACGGTACTGTTTTTATTTTTTCTTATGCTTTTATTATGGAGATAATAGTAATAGAAGTTGACCGCCTCTGCTTAAAGGAAAATATTTTTCTAGTTATTAAAGAAACAGTTGGGAATGGACAACATTGTTTTTTTAAGGTAGAAAAATTGTCTTTTAAAGCGCAGCTTTGGAAAAATTTAGGAGACCAAACCAAAATGTTTGACTTGATTTCTTTTTATGTTTAAATTAAATTGACCATTTAAAATTATTTTTCAATAAAATTCTTACACCATTCTTTCGAAATAAAATAATCCAGTTTATGGCATTTATTTACACAAATTCTGTGTTTTCAGATCTCAAATATTGCCAAGAAACAAATTCATATTCATTTTTAAACATTTCAACTTAGTAAGAGTTTAGAAATAAAGATTTGGTTGAATGACCTGCATCTTGGCTTACTTTCCACCAGTCTTTCACATTGCTCTTGAGTTCAGGTGATCACCTAATCAGTGTTGCAATTTAACAAAACACTGGAATGGAATGTCATACATATGGAGATGCCAATAAAAAAAATGCATTGGTCTCTCATGTTTCCCAGAGCTGTATGATATACAAGTGTTGTTAACAAGTTGTTTAGGGGTGATTGTAGCTGTGGTTTATATATAGTGTGACTCAAATCTAGCAGCTGTAGTGTTAGTTCATGTAACAGCCCCTGTGGTTTTATTTGTTGTATTGATAAAAAGAGTAATAGCAGTTGTAGATCCACTTAACAGCTGCAATGTTGTGGTAATTCTTCCATCTGCAGGTGATAGATCACAACAGGGGAGCAGGAGCATGATGCTTTGCATTGAAACTGTGCATTAAAGGTGCTATATAAATAATTTCATCTGTGTCACTTCATATGTACTCAGTATTTCTGAGTCATCTAAGTAATTCAGTCTTCTTACTATGAGTGGTTTCTCTCATACATATATGTTGCTTGCTGTTTTTTTTTGTTTTGTTTTTTTTTTCTCTTTTTCTGAAAGAATTTATATTTCAGCCCTATACACAGGTCATTATTTTTGCGACAGTATTGTAGTATAATGTTAGGCGTGTGTGAAGATGATCACTTTTTAGTTAGGGTTTCATGCCAAAATTTTGTGTGCTTTTTCGAATATGCATGCGTTTTAATATGTCAGTAATCTTGAAATATGAATTATTCACACCACATCCGTTGCTTGAAGTTCCAGTTATCTCTCTTTTCTAGCTGGAGATTTTGTTGATTTTTCCTGTTTTTGTTCATTCAATTCAATTCAATCCAGTTTTATTTATATGGCACCAATTCACAACACATGTCATCTCAAGGCACTTTACAAAGTAAATTCATTCGAATGATACAGATTTAAACTCGGGCACATACATTACAATTAATCCTAACTATCAAACAGTGCAGTCAGATTTAGTTAATTATTCAAATTGTTTAAAGGGTTTTCTATCTAAGGAAACCCAGCAGATTGCATCGAGTCAGTGACGTGCAGCAAGGGTAATTTCTTTAAAATACTTCCTGCATTCATCACATGCTTTTCTGTCTGCGGCTGTATTTGTCAAGCACATGTCTGTTGTTTGCACAAACAGGAAGCTATGAAAAATACAACTTGCCTTATTTCTAAGACAAATAGCTAATACAGTTACTCTATTAGTATAAGAGCAGATGACAGTAAATCCCCGGGGCCTCCTCCCTTGGCATTTTACCTTCAGTGTGACACACTGGATCTATTGTGTCTCCACTTATATTGACTTGTATAACTGGATAAATGCCAGAAGAAGAGCGTGTGATGTGTTGAAGACCTTAGATTTTTTTTGTGATGATTATTTTGCTAAACTGATGAAAATATAATGTAGCATGCAAGCTACACTGTATATCATTAGTAGATGTTTTTATGCACAGCAAGTGAGGTAATGCAAGTATATGTGTGGCTCAATGTCTGTTTCTACCATGGATCTAAAAATGCTAACAGGAAATCTTGTTGTTTTTCTTGTTCTGGTTTCAAATTTATGTAAAAAAGATAATGGAATCCACAAAAACTTGTTTAGTATATATATATATATATATATATATATATATATATATATATATATTAGAATATCACTGAAAAGTTAATTTACTTTAGTAACTTAATTCACTAAGTGAAGCACATTATATAGATTAATTACACACAGACTGGTGTTTTAAGGCCATTATGTCTTTTTATTATGATTATATTCCACTTACAGCTAATGAAAACCCAACATTTAACATGAGAATATTACATCAGACTAATAAAAATTAATAATTATTATTTATAATAATTATTTAATGTCCCTTTGGGATCAGTAAGTTATTTTTTAATTAAATTTGAATTGAATTAAAAAAAAACATTTTCAATAAAGAAATGTGGACTTAATGAAAGTATGTTTAATTCCTGCTTAAAGGTTGTTATTTTGAAAGGGTTAAGCTGACAAATAATCCCAATTCATTGAATATCACTGTAGTATGTGCCAATAATTAGCCAAAAGGTTTACCTTTGGTCTCATCTGACCAGCACACTTTGTTCCACATTTCCACACTTTTTTATAACAATGTCTTTCTTCTGGCAACACTTCCATAAACACCAAATTTGTCAGCTGCAAGAATTAAAGCCAAAAAAGGATTTATTTTTTCTCATCTGACAACAGCACCTTATTGCTGTTGTCAGTTGTCGGTACAAATGTCGGTTGTGTCCCTTACCTGACTTGGGAGCTTAGGATCTCTGCAAATCCTCCAGAGTTACCAAGGGCCTCCTGGCTGCCTCTCTTATTAGTATTCTCCTTGCCCAGCCTGTCAGTTTACGTGGACAACCATATCTCTTTAGGTTTGTAGTTGAGCCATACTCTTTCCATTTTTAACAGTAAACTGAACTGTGCTCTTTTAAATTTTCAAATTTATCTCTCTGTCGTATGACCTAACCCTGCTGTGAAATTCTGTACAACTTTATCTCTGCCCTGTCTAGTGTGTTCCTTGGTCTTCATGATGCAGTTTGTTCACTAAATGGTAAATGGACTGAATTAATATAATGCTTTTCTAGTCATACTGACCACTCAAAGTGCTTCACACTATAGCTGCATTTAAGTTATACTATAGGCAACTTGGGGTTAAGTGCCTTGCCTTGCCTTGCCTTTAATACAAGCCACAACAACTACACTGCTCTACTAATGCCCTACTAGTGTTCTCTAACAAACCTTTGAGGCCTTCAGAAAACAGCTGGATTTATACTGAGATGGACCCTCTTAACTTATTAGACCATGTCTAAATGCAAGTGGTTACACTGGATTTTATTTAACAGGAATTAGGGTACAGGGCGCTAAGTTCAAATTTACACCAAGCTTTTCAGATTTTTATTAGTAGAAAATATATATGAATATTATTGCATTTGTCTATCTTTAAACACACTGCATGAATGATATGCTCAGGATATGTCCTACATCCCATCCCACCCCTGACCTTGAGTAGAAGAAACCGAATAGCAAATGAATGGACAAATAGATTATAAATATATTGCAGATATCTCAGATATACTGCAAGCAGTATTACTCTGAGCAATTCATATTTTCTGCAGTCACTCCTCCTACAAGAACTTAAAGCAAGGATAGTATGTTTTTGATGAGCACACAGCTGTCTTCCAGCTGTGAGGTCAGCTGACAGATGGCCTGGCCTCTTCCTCTTCTTGGTCACAAATACCAGCCCCTGTCAATCAGCACACACAAAGACCCAGAGGGAGGCCGGCCTCTGGTCTTTTCCTATGGAAACATGTGAGAATGTGACTAGCTGCAGAAAGATAATGAGCTTCAGTTCTGAACTTGATTGGCATGAACAGGACCAGAGGTTGGGACGTGAGGATTAAAGATGTTCTGTCATGGTCAATCAGAAGTTAGCTCTTTCAGGATGAGAGATGACAGCCTTTGTAACAATAAACCCAAAGAATGGCATGCAGAAACACCATTTATTCAAAATGAGACTAAGATTTAGTGACTCTGGGATAACTGCTTATGTGATTGTGTTTCCAGGATTTGTTCTGTGTTGTGTTTCGACATTATGCATTAAAGATTTGTTAATTTCAGTGATTTACTGGTGAAATCGTACAATAGCAAGGTCTATAACTCTCTGCTTAGACAGTCCAGCTCCACTCCAGTCGTAGTTCACTCCAGTAATAGTTCTCCTTCCCTCATCCTTAACATTTCTAAGTAAGGTCAACTAAATTCTCCATCCTGCTTCACTAGCAGACCCTGTCTTGTCATGCACAGTGATTCCTGCCCTTTTCTATTTTTCCCTATTCCTCTGCATGAACCTCCTCTTGTGTTCTCATGCCTACTCACCCTTGCGTAACGTTTACTCCCATTCTCCTGCTGTCTTCCTTCCTCCCGTGGTTCCATTGGTCTGACAACAAGCTCTGCTTGTTCTTAAAAACCAACGCTGTCCTTCATTCCTTCATCCCTAAGTATATCAACCTGTCTCATGAGGAGCTGCTGCCATGTCGTAGAGATGCCATTGATCAGATATGGTAGACTACTGTGGATTACACCATTGCCTGTTTAGGAAGCTCCCTGCTCCTTGCTTCTCTCAGAGGGAGCGGGTGTCCTTTAACAGAAGCTTAGTAAGAAAACAATGGAGTCATGCTATGACACAACTGTTATAAAACCCTATAAATAACATCTTAAATGGCAGCATTTAGAGACTTCCCTCAAATAAATTCTGACTTTTAGACTGTCAGATACACTTCTTATACTATATTTGGTTACAGCAGAAGGCCACTCATACCAAGCCCGGATTCTGGTGGATGCTTCTTTCTGTTAAAATGGGGTCATTCCTTTCCACTGTCACCACATGGTTGTACCTTATAAGGGATTGCTGCAAAGTCATGACTCAGTATAATTGGCTGTTCTTCCTATGAAAGATAACTTTTTACCAATTGGCATTAAAAACTGAATTTGACTGCATTACATTATAACTATGATTAAATAAAATGTATGCAATTTGAATCTATATGATTGGTTTGATTTGATTATATATTTTTGGATATAAATCAGATTTATTTGTCTTGTAAAGTGACTTGAGGTGACATTTGTTGTGAATTGGTGCTATATAGATAAACCAAACTGAACTGAAAATTTCATTGAAAATAATTTGAAGACTGGTCTAGGTCTGTTGTTTGATGAAAGTTTTTATAAGGTATTTGAGTTAGGATCAATCTAAACAATACTAATAAGCTGCCAATCTGAAGTGCTCTCAAAACCTACCTCGATTTCACACCCCTGTGATGCCACATTGTTCGTTTTCACTCACCTGTTGACAAGCAATTTTGGATCATTTTATCGCTCTTAGTATTCAGGTACTTTTAAATAATTATGGAGATTTTAAAAATCTTAAAAATGCTTAAATATTATGAATAATTTTATTCAATATTAAATGATTGTCTAAATACTTAACATTAGAAAAAAACAATAGTTTTATTAAAACCTCTGATCAAATTAGAATAACTCTGATGACCTCCTGCTGGGAGATATGATTTTTCAGAATCACATCACATTATTTCCTTTTTCTATACTACGAGTAAAATATAGGAAATTACTTTAAATCACCAAATAAATAAATGATAAAATCGATAAACATTCCCAGACAAACCTCTCCATTGTGTACTTGAACAAATAGAATACAGCAGAATAAACAAACAACCAAAACTGCAAAAGTACGGAATTGCAAAGCAGCTAAAATAATAAGCAACCTTTAAACTCCCATTATTTCAGTGCTTTCAAACTTGACCAAGCTTCACAGTGGTCTAAGCAGAATGTGAGTAGTTCCACTTATAAATCGTTTACATTATACATATTTGAAGTTTGCACATGCTTCATTTAACAACTTGTTTTATTGCTCATTCTGAGTCCATAATGAATTCCTTAAATTAACTGTATGAAATATGACTTGTTTGTTTGACAATCACTTCTCATTAATTACAGATTTAGAGTCCTTCGATAAAGGCAAATGTAAAGTTAGTTTATTTATTTATGAACATTTATTTTCCAGAGTAAACACCTCTGATATGCAGGTCAGTTACAGACATTTTACATACTGTTCCTACAAGGCAAAATAATCTTCCTATACTGCTCTGTAAAGCTAGAGCTAAGTTGAGTTATAAGTTATTTCTCTGGCTTACTCTTCGGCCTGGTAGTTTTGTTTAGTGAATCTGCTTCAGTACAGTCAGGCAACAGTTAAATCTTAGATACACTGACTACAATTTAAGTTATCAAGTTATCATTTACAATTTTATACTTACTTACATAGAGAAATCTATCTCAGTTCTGGTTGGGGTTTTGGTTACAGTAATTTTCACTACATATTTAACACATATCTTCATATGGAATGAGTTCCGGTATGCAGACGTTTGAGAAAGAGTGTAATGTTTGGGATTTAATTCTGAAAATTAATCAAGCAATTTCTTTTCTATTTCATGCAATGTCCAAGAAATATAGGTAAGGTCTGTCTGGTTATAGCAGGGGATTATGGCATTGGGATACGCTTTTGAAGAGATCTATTCAATTCAATTCAATTCAGTTTATTTATATAGCGTCAATTTACAACACATGTCGTCTCAAGGCACTTAACAAAAGTCAGGTACATACATTCCAATTAATCCTAACCATTGAACAGTGCAGTCAGATTCAGTTATTTATTCAAATTGGATAAAAAGTTTTTCTGTCTAAGGAAACCCAGCAGATTGCATCCAGTCANCAACACATGTCGTCTCAAGGCACTTAACAAAAGTCAGGTACATACATTCCAATTAATCCTAACCATTGAACAGTGCAGTCAGATTCAGTTATTTATTCAAATTGGATAAAAAGTGTTTATGTCTAAGGAAACCCAGCAGATTGCATGTAGTCAGTGATTTGCAGCATTCCCTCCTCCCAGATGAGCATGTAGAGGCAGTGGACAGTCACTGGCGTTGACTTTGCAACAATCCCTCATACTGAGCATGCATGTAGCAACAGCGGAGAGGAAAAACTCCCTTTTAACAGGAAGACCTCCAGCAGAACCAGGCTTAGTGTGAGCGGCCATCTGCCACGACCGACTGGGGGTTTGAGAGAACAGAGCAGAGACACAAAGAGAACAAAGAAGCACTGATCCAGGAGTCCTTTCTATGGGAAGGAAAAGTAAATGTTTCACCTAGAAAGAAAGAACAGATAAACTCTGAGCCAGTTTTCAAGGTTAGAGTCTGAAAGAAAGCACATAGAGTTAGTCACAGTAAAAGCTCAGTCAATTGCCATGTCTTGGAGAGAGAAAGGGTTAAACATTGAAAGACAGGGCCATGTGGATCATCGGCAAAGGGTGAGCATTAAATTGTTGCCAGCAGAAGCTTGGACGATGCCCCTCTCCAGAAAGGTGTCACAGGTAGACACAGAGTCAGGCCAGGTGTAGCTTTTAGGAAGAGAAAAGAGAGAGAACAAAGTTAAAAGCTGAAATAACAGCAAATAATGCAAAATTGGAGAGTAGTGTGAAAATGTAGCGAAGAGGGTGAAAGTGGTCATTATGTCTTCCAGCAGCCTAAGCCTATAGCAGTATAACTATAGAGATGGCTCAGGATAACCTAAGCCACTCTAACTATAAGCTTTATCAAAAAGGAAAGTTTTAAGCCTAGCCTTAAAAGTAGACAGTTTGTCCATCTAGAGCCCACTGATGGCCATTGTTATACTAAAAACCACAAGAATTGGGATACCTCTCTCTGTCAGATTGACCATAACCATTGGAAAATAGACGGGGTCATACAGGTAGCAGAAATGGAGGGTGTGTTTGCACCTCAACCATAACTGAGCCGGTTTAGGCTAAACCTGACTCCCCCTTACTCCATCCAACAGGGAGGGAAGAAGACCGAGGTAAAAATAAGGAAGATAGCTCAGGATAACCTAAGCCACTCTAACTATAAGCTTTATCAAAAAGAAAAGTTTTAAGCCTGGCCTCCTTAAAAGTAGACAGGGTTTCTGCCTCATGGAGTAAAACTGGGAGCTGGTTCCACAGGAGAGGAGCCTGATAACTAAAAGATCTGCCTCCCATTCTACTTCTAGAGACTCTAGGAACCACCAGTAAACCTGCAGTCTGAGAACGAAGTGCC
>JAHUTJ010018483.1:0-14683 GCA_036250325.1 Characodon lateralis
CAAGGTAGTTCTGACCGCACCAGTGTACCAGCCGATCCACCTGCTGTCTGTATGCAGACTCATCACCATCCTGGATCAGTCCAATGACAGTGGTGTCATCTGCAACCTTAAGGAGTTTCACGGACGAGTCCACTGAGATGCAGTCATTGGTGTACAGGGAGAAGAGGAGTGGGAATAGAACACACCCCTGGGAGGCACCAGTACTTATTGATCTGGTTCGGGAGAAGTTGCTACCCAGTCTCACCTGCTGCTGTCGGTCCGTCAGGAAGCTGTTGATCCACTGACAGGTGGAGGCTGGGACGTTGAGCTGGGTGAGCTTCTGGTGGAGGATGTCTGGTATCATGGTGTTGAAGGCCAAGCTAAAGTCTATAAACAGGATCCTGGTGTACGTCCCTGGACGGTTGAGGTGTTGCAGGATGAAGTGTAGACCTAAGTTGACAGCATCATCTGCCGACCTGTTTGCTCAGTAAGGAAACTGCAGGGGGTCCAGCAGTGGGCCTGTGATGTCTTTCAGGTGCTTCAACACCAGCCGCTCAAAGGATTTCATGACAACAGTCAGGCTACAGGCCTGTAGTCATTTAATCCTAGGATGGTGGGTTTCTTGGGTACTGGGATGATGGTGGATCGTTTGAGGCAGGAGGGGACCTCACCCTTCTCCAGTGATTTGTTGGAGATCCGGGTGAAGATCGGAGAGAGTTGATTTGCACAGGCTTTCAGGCATGTAGGGGAGACGTTATGAGGTCCTCCAGCTTTCTTTGTTTTTATGCGCTGAAAGAGCCTGTTTACACCATCCTCGGAGATCTTTAGTGCAGGCAGAGGATCTGAAAGTAGGGGGTTTGTTACATTATGGCAGGAATTTGTTCCTGAATGGGATGTGGAGGAGATGGTTTGAGGTGTGAATGGCTTCTTTGAATTTGGGTCCCTAATTTTATATATTGTATTGTTGCTTTTGTCATTTGTGTGCTAGTAGTTTTGTAAATTTAGCACCAGATTTATAATGTTTTTGTTTGGTATAAATCATCTTTTTTTTGTATTTGTTGTACAGCATATTAAGTTTATTTCTTAATATTTTGAGCTTTGTGTTAAGCTCTGGTGTTTGATTTTTTTTATGTTCTGTGTCAACCTCTATTAATTCTTTTTTTTAGCTCTGATAATTTAGATTAACTTACTTTCATGGAGCTGGGTTTGTGGTAAGACCAAAGTGCAGAGAAGGATGCCAGGAGACGACAAATGAAGGTAAGTGAAGACTTTAATATTTCCTTACTCACAGAGCTAGGCAGGGAAACCAGGAACTTACAAGACTAAACCAGACCAGAACAGAGAGCCACCAGACGAAGACAGGAACAAGGACAATGAAGGTAAGACGAGGACATCTTTGATGAGGATCCAGCCCGGAACAATGGAACAATGAAAACAAAAAGGCATATATACAAAACAGAACTGCAGGGGGAACCAATGAGAGACAAGACCGGACAATCAGGGAAGATTAGGAACAGGTGTGATAAACGGAGGGAAAACAGAGACCAGACCAGGAAATAAACAAAAACACAGACACATGATGGCATGACACTTACTCTATAATTTTACCCCTCATAACAGCTTTTTATGTGTCCCAGATAATTTCTGAGCTAACTTCACATTAAGATTTCCTTTTAGGAATGTTTTTTTTATGTCAGATTTGATTAGTTTGGTAAATAGTAACTTATTCAGTACACTTGTATTCAATCTCCATTGTGTTTTTTTTTTAAAGTCATCATTTATTTTAAGGTTTAATAATTTAAGGGCATGGTCAGACAAGTCAATATTTCCGATCTCACAACTGTACACACTATGGTAATCTCTTTTAAACATAAAAGTAATCTATTCTAGAGTATACGGTATGTGCATGAGAAAAATGGGTATAATCTCAGCCTGTTGGATATAGGTTCCTCCAAATGTCTATAATCCCACATTCTGCCACGAGGACCTTAATTTTCTTCTGTGAAGATGTTTGGGTAATTTGTTTTGAGGAATCAAGCCTAGGTTTGAGCCTTGTGTTCCAATCCCCTCCACAGATAAGTGTACTAGTTGACTGTGCCATTAGATCAAATAGTTTTCTATAAAATGGGAAGTCACTGCCTGGAGGAACGTACACATTAACATTGTTATGTGGACTTGGTCTATTCTATCAGTTACCAGTGAGTGTCTCCCTTCCTTGTCTTTAGTTTCAGAAATGAGTTCAAATGGGACTCTCTGTGATATTAAGGTGGCTACATCCTGCCTATTGTAATAAAGTGGGTTTTTGATGGACCAATATGCGGGGAAGAACTCCTGAAGCTGCAGGTTTGAGGGTAAGACGAGTCTTTATTTTCCATGGCAGGACACAGACAGGGTAGCAAGCACGCAGCAGGAAACACACATACACATAAGGAACCAGCGGGGAACAAAGGAAACAAATGGGCTTAAATACAACAACTGAACAGGACTAGACCAGGTAATATAACAAAAACACAAGCAGGTATGACATAGCCCCTCCCTTTAAGGGCGGATCCCAGACGCCCACAGAACAAAAACAAAACAAACATCTGACCAGGGTTGGCGGAGGGGGCCTCGGAAGGAGGGCAAGAGTACAGGCGGATGGCCCGGACGCTGTCCCTGGCAGATCCAGAGTTCAGGCAGCCGGCCCGGTGGCCATCTCTGGCAGATCCAGAGTTCAGGCAGACAGACCGGTGGCCGTCCCCGGCAGATCCGACGTTCAGCGAGTTGTCCCCGGCCAATAAGGCGATCAGCAGGCCAGCGACTTAGGGGCAGGCGATCAGCAGGCCGGCGACGTAGGAGCCATTGATCTGACGGCCGGTGGCGGGACTAGGAGAATCCACGGTGGAGATCAGAGCCCGAAGACCACTGGGACCTTCAGCAAGGCCGTGGAGAGATCTGCGGGCGAGTCACTGAGACACAGCAGGCAGAGAGGGTGTGTCCTTGCACCCCTGAGGGACAGGAACAGGAAGTGGAGACAGGTCCTCAATGAACTCCTCCGGAGCAGGAACCAAGGATGGGGGCACTTCGGCCTCGGAGTCCTCCAGGACACAAAATAGAACAGGAGCAGGGAGTAGAGGCAGTCCATCCACTAGCCCCTCATGGACAGGAACAAAGTGTGAGGGCGGCTCAACCTGGGACCCCACCGGAACAGATCCAGGAACAGGATCGGGGTATGGAGGTGGTTCATCCAAGAACCCCTGCGGAACAGGACCAGAAACAGGATCGGGGTGTGGAGGCGGTTTGTCCATGAACCCCTCTGGAACTGGAACAGGAACAGGAACAGGATTAGGAGTCGGAAGCCACGCCGATGGCTGACATAAACCATGAGCTGGAAAGCCACCTCCAGCTTCAGTGGAGAGGCGAGTGGAGGAGGGGGCAGGAGGCCTCCTCAATGAAGCGTCGATTTCGTCGCTCGGCCTCAATGATGTGGTGAATCCGAGGATCAGGAAAAATATCCTTCTTCGCCTCGAGCCAGTCTTGGAGGCTGCCAGCTATCTACAGCCTCCTCCATGGGGAGCTGGGAGAGGTAGCAAGGTGGGAAAATAATTTGACCACAATCCCACCCCTCTTGAATTCCCTCACCATTCTTTCCGCTTGGTCCCGTTGGCCGGTTCCTTCTGTCATAGAGTGGGTTTTTGATGGACCAATATGTGGGGAAGAACTCCTGAAGGTCCAGGTTTGACGGTAAGACGAGTCTTTATTTTCCATGGCAGGACACAGACAGGGTAGCAAGCACGCAGCAGGAAACACACACACATAACATAAGGAACCAGCAGGGAACAAAGGAAACAAACAGGCTTCAATGCAAAAACTGAACAGCAGGGGGAACCAGTGACAAATGTGACAAGACAATCAGGGAAAAACACAGAACAGGTGTGGGCTTGGGGTGCAGGGATACAGAAAACAAAGGACTAGACCAAGTAATATAACAAAAAACACAAGCAAGTATGACACCTATGACATGATTCATAAGATGAGTAAAATATTCTAGAAAAGCCCATGCTTGTTAATGTTTCATGTTCCCTAGAAGTAAGATGTGTCTCTTGCAACATAGCAATCTGTGTTTTTTTTCTTTCTCATTTTAGATAGTATTTTGTTTCTCTTTGCAGGTTTAAGAATCCCAATTACTTTAAATGATGCAAATTTTAAATTATGTTTGTCATCCATGGTTTTCTCTGTATATCTTTCACAAAATGTCCCGATACAGAATAAATAAAAGTAATGCACCCCCATAACAATAACAAGCACAACATGAACATAACTAAAATATAATAAAAATTTTAAGGGAAGGCTTGGTTCCAGATCAGAGGTTCTGCTGAACTTAACCTTTAATGGACTCGAGATGATGGAGCTTCCGTCAGGGGTAGACCTGCTCATGTTGGCTGCGTGATTTTAGCCAGTCACCGAAAATGTCTATGTGCTCCAACATTTTAGTCTTTGATTAAAGTCGGTAGTAAACAAGGACACAGTTCAATCTAAAAAAAACATATATTATTTTAGCTAAACACACATCAGTCCACATTCTTTTTCATTAAGTCTTTACTTATCTGTAGAAGGTTGCTGTCTGTACTCCTGCAACTTTTCTTTAAACCGCCACCTGATTCCTCCCCCGCTCGACGTTGTGTCCTGGTCTCTGGCCATCTGTCAAGATGACAGCTGTTGTAACTGTTGCTGGAAAGGACTGACTGAAGGATGGATAACAGTGACCAGGAATCCCTGTGCTGCCATATCTGATGTTGCCTCCACTGGGGTGGGGTACCAGTGGGTCTCATCTTCGTAAAACACGTGTAGTCTTGCAGGATATGGAGTTTGGAACTTAATCTTTTTTTCCTTCAGCATCTTCTTTGCTTGATTGTACTCTACGTGTTTCTTGAGAATAGCTGTTGAGTAGTCATGATCTACATAGAAGTTGTTATTGTTATACTGTCTTTGTTTCTTCTTCAAGGCTCTGCAGATAACTTCATCTTTAACCTTGTAA
Organism: Characodon lateralis; assembly: GCA_036250325.1. NCBI lineage: Eukaryota > Metazoa > Chordata > Actinopteri > Cyprinodontiformes > Goodeidae > Characodon > Characodon lateralis. The sequence goes on from JAHUTJ010018483.1 coordinate 4,997, forward strand.
CTTGCAAACTTTACAATAATAAAGCGAGGTTTAGACTGCAGGTCAACACGCCTGGGGACCAGGGCTCTATGTGCTCTTTCAATATTGATCTCCGCTTCCTGTGGAAAATCCAGGCAGTCCTGAAGAAGTTTTTCTATGAAGCCTTCAATGTCATTACCTTCAGTCTTTCAGGAATGCCGTAAATCCGTTTGTTTTCTTGGCATGCCCGGGCTTCTTGATTAATGAGTTTAGCCTCCATGTTGTCCTGGCATTGTAGAAGCCATTTAAGTAATGATGAGGCAGCATGCACAGCTGTTTCTTCTTCAATTCGACCCTCGGCTTCATCCAATCTTTCATTTGTTTTTTTGCAGGTCCTGTTGAATCTCCAAGAGTTGCTGTTTGTTGTCCTGTCTAAAATCTCTTAGTTCTGTGAGTATGCTATTCAAGCTAGTGTTATGGGAAAATTCTTTTAAATGCTCTGAACTTCCCTTTACCTCTCTCCTCTCTGACCTCTGTGTTTTGTTACCTTAGAGGAGTTGGTCTGTAAATTCATTATCAGAAGATTTATGGTTAACACTCCCTGAAGTGTTATATCCCAAGGGATGGTAGATGGGTGCTGTCATAAATAACCTTGTTACCTCTGACCCGGGGAGGGTCTGGTGATCATAATTCTAAAACTATTTTAAGTTGAGGTAACACCCACATACTGTTTAAATACTGTCTGTAAACTCTTGTTCTGGGCTCTGCTTCACTGACTAAGCTCAGTGACAGAGTCTTCAAACGCTGAAATGCCTTTGAATAAATTTATAAGACAAGGTCCGGTCTTTCTCTTGTTAATGAGTTGATTTCTCTCCCACTTTCATAAGAAAATCCATAACACTAGCTTCCTCCATTTCTCCCTCCTCTGTCTTGTGTGCCGGAGAAGAGCTTTGGCTGTCTCGCTGCAATTCTTCATTTATTATCACTGCACCTGTTGCTTTTCTCCCTGACCTCCATCTTCAGCAAAGTCTTACTTAGAATTGAATCCCAAAGGTTTCACAGCTGCTTTTTGGAAAACCATTGCAGATCACCAAAGTTAAGCTGCCATCTTGGTCATCGTCTGGAAGCCACACCCTTCTTTCCTTACTTTTAATTGAAATGTGTTTTCTATTTAATATTACATACTTATAGATGACATTCTGACAACCGATTTTTAAATGCTTAATAAAACTACATTTCTTAGGGTAATTATTTTTGTTGAACTGTTGATATTTTATTTTGTTTACTATGTGATTTGGTAATTTCTAGGTTAAAGCATGTGTTTACTTTTTTTGGAAAAATATAATAAAGATACATTTTTGGAAAAAGAACAATTAAAATTTTATAGGGCCCTAGACTTATACCGCTTATGTCAGACAAACAATGCAATTTCTAAACTAGGTTGCTATGTAGTCTCGCGGCCCCAGTTCACACCTTTCATTAACATGTGATTTGATCATGGCAAAACACTGCAAAGGCAAGGCAGGTTTATTTAAATAACACATTTCAACAACAAGACAATTTAAAGTGCGTTACAACTTTGCAGTGATAAACAAAAGAAAGAGTACATTGCAATGCATGATAAAGGAAAGGAAAGAAAACTAAAGAAAACATGTACTTCATACTAAAATTAATTAATTTCAATATTTTAGGGCTGCATATTTTAAAAAGGTCATTCTTTAACCCATTCAGTGATGCACTCAGTGCTTTTAGGTCCATAGTTATTACTATAAAGTCAAAAAGTCAAATGTTTCTCTCTGGGGAGGAGGCAATTTCTTAGAACTCTGCTTCTGTCCCATTTCAAGACTTTACTGACAGAACTGTGACAGAACTTTACTCCTATCCCCTTATGCATCTGGGTAATTGGGGGAATATTCCTTTAAATCTGCAGACATCTCCATATGAGTTTAGAGCTCTAATGGCCTTCCTCCTAGAAAACTCATCTTCTCAGAAGAGCTTCACTCAATCACCAAGGGCAGGGTCTTTGCTAGTGAACTGATGTTCACCGCATACAGCGGAGTCCACTCCACTATAAGGTAAAACATCCCAAATTACCTTTGTCCTATTAACATATTATAACTTTAAACTACTGTTTTTGCATTTTCTTTTTATTTTGTATGTGTTCAAAACTACACATATGAACTTATAAAGAGTCTGTAGGAAATAAATTCACAGAAATCTAACTCAGATGAATCTCCTCCATGGTGATATCTGAATAATAATGTTGTTTAACTGATTTAAAATATCTGTATTGTTACTGCCTTGCAGCATGAAGGTCATAGATTTGAAACCCTGTCTAGGGTCTTTCTGCATGGAGTTTGCATGTTCTCCTCGTCCATGCTTGGGTTCTCTCTAGGCACTCCGACATCCTCCCACAGTCCAAAAACATCACTGTTAGGTTAGATTAACTGGTCTCTCAAAATGCCCATAGGTATGAGCAGGTGCATGCATAGTGGTTTGTCCTTGGTATCTGTGTTGCCCTGTGATGGACCAACATGTCCAGGGTGTATTCCACCTCTCACCCAATGACTGCCAGCCCCCTCACAACCCTGAAAATGCAATCTGTAATGTTGATTGACTCGATGCAATCTGCTGGGTTTACTTATACAGAAAAACTTTTTTAACCAATTTGAATAATAAATTGAATCTGACTGCACTGTTTGATAGTTAAGATTAATTGGAATGTATGTACCCGACTTGAAATCTGTATATTTCGATTGAATTGACTTAATAAAGTGCCTTGAGATGACATGTGTTGTGAATTGGTGCTATATAAATAAAATGAATTGAATTGAATGCTCACCTGACAGCCTAGTCAGGGGCGACCATGGCGATGGTGGTAGGAGTTCGTCTTGTAACTGGCAGGTTGCCAGTGCGAACCCCCGCTCTGTCTGTCTCAGTCGTTTAGCAAGACAACCGCCTTGCCTGCTGATGGTGGTCAAAGGGCTCGGTTGAATGGCACCCCCACTTCTGTCAGTCTGCCCCAGAGCAGCTGTGGCTACAATGTAGCTTACCACTATCAGTGTGTGAATGTGTGTATGAATGGGTGGATGACTGATTGTAGTGTAAAGTGCTTTGGTGTCCTCGGACTTGTTAGGGCACTTTAACAAGTGCAGGCCATTTACCATTAAGTCTGTGGTGTTATTTTGCATGTACAGCAGGCAGCTGGAATCCAACCACTCAGAACAGATTATAATGTCAGGTGTTGTTAGGCTGGTCTGCTAACAGCCAGATCAGCTATGACACATGCTAATACCTGGTTTGAATAGGGCCTTGTTATATCCAGCTGGTGTCTGTGTTTTCAGTTTGTGTTTTTGTCTATTTCTCCTGGACTGGTCTTTAGTTTACCCTTAGTTCTGTGTTTTTGTCTTGTTAATTGATTTCACTCTCTGCAATCTGACCCACACCTGTTCAATGTTCCCCATAATTATTCTGTCCCTCCGTTCATTGGTTCCCCCTGCTGTTCTGCCAGTATATAAGTTCCTTAGTTCCCTTTGTTCCCCGCTGGTTCCTTGTGTGTTGTCTTCCATGTCGTTCAGTCGTGTCTGGTTCAATAACTGTACCATACCCTAATGTCTGGAATTCTGTATTCTGGTCTGGTTGGAGTATGCCATACTCCTGTTTCTGTGCCTGGTTGTGTGAATAAGGATAATTAAAACACTACGAATCTTCATTCTCCATGTTCCTGGAACCTTCTCTGCACTTTGGTCCAACAACAAACCCGAATCATGACAGGCCTGGACATCTAAAGATTAACCTCTGCTGTATTTGTATGTACATTGTGTTATTGCACTGTTAGTTCAGTTTATTTATTTTCTTTTTTTCTTGTGAAAAGTATTTTATTTGTTGTGGGATAAAGTATAATTAAGCTGATAAAGTTTAAGTTAGAATTTCTCAAAATAACAGAGTACCCATTACACTATAATGCCAAACATTTTATTTCCTATGCTTATAAGGTATAAGCAAACTTAATAAAAGGGATTTCCTTATTATTGGTTGTTTCAGGCATTTGACTTTAGAATTGCAATTAGGATCTATAAGCATTAATTTTGAGAACCCCTACTCTGTAGGAATCATAAAAAAACAAAAAGTATAACAATGAAGCTCTGTCTCTGTATATTTGTAGTATTTCAACATGTAAAATTCAGGAAAGACTCAATGTATTCTGATTTAAACTCTAATTACTAAGTATAATAAGTTAGGGTTAAAGACTGCTGGCCCATGACTGCCCTTTGAAATAGTCCACTTCAGCTCAGTTCACGTAATTTATGTTCTACTCATTTATTGAATGGTAGCCTAGAAACCACGTTTCATTTTTTTTTTCCTGTAAGATTCTTCCTGAAGCTCCATTAAAACTGTGTTCAATACTCCTGTCACAGCCCACAGTAAAAGTCTCTGAGCAAAATTTTATTTTAAAGTAAAGAAATATTTTGGATAACTTAACTGTGCTGAAAGACTAGAATCCCCCTAAAAAGGTTTCTTCCTGTCAGTTTTGACTTCATATGCAACTAAAACAAAAATGACAAGTTATGGATGAGACTGCTCAAAACTATTATGCATCGTGTCTATCTACACAAGCTCAGCAAAAATGAGTTTAATGATTTTTGCATTTAATATAATAATCAATTATTCTTGTAGCAGAACTAATGGCCAAAACCAATGCAGTAGAACTGCAATGTTGAACTGAAAGACCTGAGAAATTGTTCAAAGAAGCATTATTTTGTTAGGGAGGATTTAGCCCCAGGGTTCATGGCAGAGTTCAGTTGTTTTTCTTCTCTTCAGGGTCATCTTAGGTAGCAAGTATTCTAGTTTTATTAAAGAGCTAGAATTGGCCCATGCAGTTATGGTAACCCGAATTTCAGCGCCAAGAGGCCATTGCCTGTGTGAGTGTCTATATGTGCACGTGGAAGGCAGGCATGTGTGCAGAAATGACATAATTGTGTCTTTGCTTGCTAATGTGTGAATGCCCTTGGGGGAATGACTGTGTTCTTGTGTGTGTGTGTGTGTGTGTGTGTGTGTGTGTGTGTGTGTGTGTGTGTGTGTGTGTGTGTGTGTGTGTGTGCTGACAAAGACAGTTGAAAGCAGAGATGTATGTTTGAGAAGAAAACAGGGTGAGAAGTTTTGCAGAAAACAATGTTGGCATTTGTGTCAGAGCACTGCAAATAAGCACCTGATATTTTTTGTAACTGCAAACTCTGTGAATATTCCTTCATGTTAAGCATTATTTTTCAATGGTATTTTGTCTTTTGTGCATTCAGAAAGTACGCACTGCTCAAAATGTGCTTCGTATTGTCACATCACACTATTAAATATTTTTTCAATGTACTTTCCTAAATTGGACTAACCTGACTTCTGTAGAATTTCTTTGTACTATAAGTGTATGAATCAAGAGAAACATCCTGTCATGTGCGTATTTCGAAGAATGATTACAACCACTAATTAAAGGGAATAGATCTGAACTTTTGACGTTGTGTTAAAAGGAAAGGCCAAGAGTGGGGCTAAAACAATTGCTTGAGACATTCAAATGACTAAATGACTTGATTACAAAAAAAAAAAAACTTGAGTTGACATTTTTATTTCATAAAAATGCACTCACAAAATGTTCAGTAGTTGCTGTTTGTGTCAGGACGTGGTGTTCGGATTGGACCTCAGAATGCAGACAGGAAGGAAGCAGCGTAACCAGCTTTTTAATGAAACAAAAAAAACTCACAGCAGGCTGAAGGTGGCAGATGTAGACATGGAAAAGCTGGGCAAAACAGGCTTGGAAAACAGACTTGGCATGAACAGTTAATGTTTCGGCGAAGAATGAACAGAATGGCACTGTATGTACGGGCATGGCACAGGAGAAGCAGGGAAACTGATTGGCATGGTGCAGATGGACCGAATGAAGCTGATTGACAAACTGTGGCAGGAGTAAACACAAAACATGGCTGGAACTTAAAAACTAATACAAGGACATAATAAAACCTAAGAAACATAGCTATAACAGAACATAAACTTGAATGCACTTAAAACAGAATACAAGAATCATGAGAAACTAAACCTAAGCATTGAACTAAAACACCACCTGGAAAACAATGATCAAAAGCAAGATCCAAAACACAATGACTTGGAGAATACAAAAAAAAACCAAACAAAACAAAAGAGTAAAATTTTTAGGCTACATCTAACGTGTCAGACAGCTCTGTGACAATTACTTGTCACATCTCTACATAAAGTTTGAAGGTCACTATGTTTCTAAAATATCAGCAAGAGATAATATGCTGTGACTCTTACTTTATGGTAAGATTTTGCAGTCCAGAATCCTTTATAATAGCATAAGACTGCATATAATCAGCAATGAAACATCACTGTTCTTTAGTTACCACTTTTGGCTGTCTGACCTTTCACTATGTTGGGACCCACAGCCATGGGTTACAAAATTAAAGGCCAGTATGAATTTTTCTGGAACTTTCAAAATAAATCGCATTAACCTACTTCCAGCCAGCCAGGAAAGGGGATAACAGCGGACTTCCCGTAATGTCACTGTCTGTATAAAAACAACCCCTTTCAAATGAATCGATCTCTTCCACACTGGTGATGACTGGGACAGGAGGGACACAGCGCGCCAATCTCTCTTTGCAGGCAAACAGACATAACTCTTCAAACTGGATCAAAGAGTGTCATAAGTTCATGCGGTCATATGCATTAAGTTAAGTACGAATGAATTGCTGTTTGTATATCCAGTATTCATTCATGAAAGGGGGTAATTAAGGTACAAGCGTTGCTTGACTTTCTCTCTGAGATCTACAGAAGCAAACTGTTTCCAGAGAGTTCCCAGCAAGCCGAGTGAAGCAGTTTCCCAAAGGAAGGACAACTGGACGCATCACCGTGGTTACGGCAGTAACTGTGCAGTTTGGTCGGCGGACAGAGCGAGCCACCCAACAGCTACGGAGGTTAGCTGAAACTAATCTTTTGTTCACAGAGCTTTCTTCAAACTTCGCTGTCACCCAGACAACTTTTCCTCAGCATGGTTCACATACGAGGTTAGGTTTGGGCAGAGTTGTAGAAATAATTTAGAAAGAAATCATCTAAACGTTTTTCATTTTATGAAGTTTGGTTTTGTTTGTGTTGAACTCTGCTATTTTAGTGCTAGCACGCTATCTGCTCAACACATGCTCAGTTTTGTGTTCTGTGTTTGTGTGTTTTTAAAGTTAAGACAAACTTTACTTGAAAGGTGATTTTAAACACAGAAGATGTATCATATCGCGCGGTCTGCCCTTATACATTTTAACCCTTTTATTAACGGTATTTAAAGGTGTGTGTTCGATTTTGATGATAAGCTATAAACTTCTTTTGTTAGCTTTAACTGTTAACAGCTAAGAACACGTGCTTGCCTACTAAGATCATTTACCCAAAAAAGGTTGCTAGTTTTCAATCCAGTAAAATACTTCCTTAAACATTGTTTTGCTAAACGTGATAACTAAGTAAACACCATTAAGCCCCATTTCTTCAGAAAGATTTGGTTCTTTTTCAAAATATTTCCTTAAATATTTTACTATTTCCTAAATAATATTTCTTTAAATATCATTTTAATAAATAAAGGCAGCTAATGAGACACCAATGAGAATTGGTTATCCAGAAGGTTGGTTTTATTCAGCAGATCATTCTTTAAAACATTATTTTATTAAAATAATATTTTATCTGATCTTGCATTGTGAATGGTTGTCTAAAGGTTGCCGATTATTGCCTAAATTGGTTCCAAGATTAACTTAACTTCATTTCCAGATTATTCAAGATAATCCTTGGTTCTCAAACGTAATTAACATTGCATGGTAATGTTGCATCACTCTTTCGATCATGATTTTCAATCATCTTTAATCAACGTGTTTATATTGTACATAGCCCATTAGTCTTCCTTATTCTTTAATTCTGCTTGATAGTTTAGTTGGATTGTTTTAGCATAGTAAAGAGTTTGTTGATTGAAATATGTTTGACTTGAGTTGACTTATTTTTGTAAATAAATTCTTGTATTTTAAGAAATTGTGTGAATTCATTCCATGTGTGTGCAGAGTTTTACTGTTCAACAATGTCAGAGCTTGGCTTATCCCTTTCAGTTTTGTCCTAATACCACTGCCTTATTGGGCTGGTATTCACAGGACAACCCTTAACAGACTGAAATATTATTTGATAAAATATCAAAATATTAATATTAAATATTAAATAATATATTCATATTCATAATCACAACAACTAAGACTGTGTATAAAAGCTACACAAAGTAAAATTTATTATGTCCTCTCTAACTCTCTCTACCTTGCACTGGCACTTAATAACTCCTTTTGTCTGTGTAGATCAACATACATATCGGATGTTTGCCCACTCCAATGAGCAATGTGTGTTACATGGAGCTTGGACACAAGTGCAATTTTTCACATGGGGCATGTTAGCTTAAATTGGCAACAAACATACCATTCACACAAGTGTTCTACATTCTCTACTTTCCTGATGCTGTCGCCATAGATAAAACAACATGTAAAATCATTTAAATCTATGCCTTCTTTGAACCTCCTGCTTACAATTGCTGACTGATCCAGAAGCATGTTTAAATGCTTTCTTTACAGAGGGGCTGGACCTAACATATGGGTTGTACATGTACTTCCCAAACTGAGACAAGTAAACCAAATTTTTAAGATTGTTTTCCTGAACTGTTCCATCTACAATTGCGTTGATATGGAAATAGGACCACATAGTGTATACTTCATGTGGGCTGACATCTTTTTTTTTGTCTCCTCTGAATTAGTCTTCCTCTTATTCAGCCTTCATTATGATGTCATATAGAATCCATCTTTCTCTATGGCATTGAATGTGTTCTTATGAAAATAAAATATATATATTTTTTTTTTATCTGTTCATGTCTGAATGTCCTTTGAAGCTTAAGTGCTTTAAAGCATAGGGAGAACCAGGTCAATCTCCACTGCTGCTCATTATCTTGTCCTGTAAACAGCAGACATCCACAGACAGGGAAGATATTTATTGTACTTCTGATGGCGAAGTACATCAATCTGTTTCACTGTGCTCTGCTTTTATGATTTATTAAGTGTTTCTTCAATGGTTACATCCTTCTGGGCATACATTAAATGCACTTATACAGCAAACACATAGACCTATCCTATCCTTTTGTGTATGTGAGTGTGGGCAATATGTATCTGCAGTATATGACTATATAAATAGACTGATCCTTAAAAGTCCCAAATGTTCTCTATATCTTCAAGGTAACTAGATGAAAATCATCACTGAGATTTGAACAAAGTCCTAAAATCAGAAAAACGTAATTAAATTCAAATTCAAACATGCAATGCAGATAATGGAAATAGGTTGTATTAGTGATAGAAATATTTTAGCATTGCCCGTAACAGTCGATGATAGGTTTCCCTCAAATCAAATGGTACATTCAGAATCAGGTGCAGTCATTTGTGTACAGGCAGAAGAGGAGTGGGGATAGAACACACCCCTGGGGGGCACCAGCAATTATTGATCTGGTGCGGGAGAAGATGCTCCCCAGTCTCACCTGCTGCTGTCGGTCCACTGACAAGTGGAGGCTGGGACGTTGAGCTGGGTGAGCTTCTGGTGGAGGATGTCTGGTATGATGGTGTTGAAGGCCGAGCTGAAGTCTACAAACAGGATCCTGGCGTACGTCCCTGGATGGTC
>JAHUTJ010018484.1:0-14679 GCA_036250325.1 Characodon lateralis
TATTTTGAGCAAAACTGTGCTCTTACCCTGCTAATTGAACCTTCACACTCTGCTCTTACTGGTGCAATGTGCAATCAATGAAGACTGGCTACCAGGCTGGTCCAATTTAGCCATGAAACCTCCCACTAAAATGACAGGTGTTTCAGTTTCATTGTCCAACCCCTGTACATGTATAGGTCTGAAACCTTTGCCCATTTGTTTTTGGAAAATAGTTGAATTCCCAACTGGATTTTGGTGGTTCTCCTGCTCCACCCAGGTCTCAGGTCTTCTGCAGCCTCCAACAGGTTTCCTTCCAGGATTGTCCTGGATTTAGCTCCATCCATCTTCCCTTCAACTCTGACCAGCTTCCCTGTTCCTGCTAAAGTAAAGGATGCCCGCAGCATGATGCTGCCACCACCATGTTTCATCTTGAGGATGGTGCATTCAGGGTCGTGCAGTGTTTGCTGTGTCCTCGACATGGCTTGTGAAAAACTAAGCAATACTTTTCGTTTTCAAGTCTGGGGTTGTAGCAGGACAAAATGTGTACTTTTGGCAGTCAACATACTAAAATGAGAATATGTCTAATAATACTTTAGTGATTTTAGGTCATAACAAACTTGAAGTGTAATGCAGAAAGTCATGCCTCAAACCACGTGAGGGTGTGTGGTGAGTCCACACACAGAGTTTCAGGTCATGAAGAAAGGACAAACAACTTGGACAGAAACGGCTGACTCAACCTCTTCATCGGTTCACCACAGGAAAATAAACTGGAGCAACAGTTCAAACTTTGGCAACATCAACTACAAACACAGATTCCAAAGTTGCTCAGAGGAAAAGCTAAATCTAGGAGAAATCCCATGAAACATCCAAACAAAGTAACACCGACTGAAACAGCAACGGTCTTGCTGGCTTTACCATCTCGTATTATAGAGCGGTGATAAATCCACTTAATGTACACACAGACTCTCAAATGCTCCTTCCGTCCACGTCAGAACGTGTAAATACATCTGCAGACATAAAGCCCGCCAGAGCGTGATCCAAAGCCTTGAAGTGGTTTCCCAGACACCGCATGGATCACAGACCTCTCTGCTTCAGATACCAGCTGTGTTTAAACCAACTGAACACACAGAGCAGTGCTGGAGGTGATTTATCTGCACCAAAAATAAAATAAAACACCAAAATTCACTAATAATACATTCAAGCAGGAGACTAAACCACTTAAAACACAGCCACTGCATTAACATTCTCTGAGGCATACATCCTGATCCAGTGGTTTATATAATATCCAAGTCCCCCCGGTTCTAATTCAGCTACAAACTACCTACATGAGTAGTGTTGCTCCTCAGATTAAAGGCTCCTTTCTGCAGGTTTGTGGTTAACTTGCTGATCTATGGTTGCATCAACTAATCAACCATCGGCAGCTTTTCTTTAAACTAAAGCAAAAACAACCAGGAAACACATGGATAGGGAAAGAAATTGAGCTCATCCAGTGAAACTCCTGCAGGAGGTGCAGGAAATGCAAGAGAACAGCTGCAAAGTTTTTAACCCCTTATATTTTTCAGTCTCCAAGTCTGGTCGTCTTACTTTGCAGAGGGCTGTGAGGTCACGGTGCTTGCTCTTCACCAGGAACTCAGCGGTGATATCTCTGGGTGGCTTTACTTCACTCGCTTCTTTATACTGCTGATGGAGCTCCTTAACACGTTCCTTAGTGGACACCATCTAGGAGGGGAAACATGGTGGTCATTTCAAACTGTGATTGGAGGTCACCTTCTGTACTCTGACCTCTGGTCACCTTGTTGAGAAGATCTCGGAGTTCTTCCTGAGTATTTACAATCTTCTTCCAGTGTTCTATCTGCTCATCTTTAACATGTTTCTCCTGCAGCCTGCAGACACAGACATGTAAAGTGATATTTTGGTTTGTTCGTACATTGCCCTGCACAAATATTCATACGCCTAAAACCTTTCCACATTTTCTGACACAGAACCACAAACCTAAATGTATTGTTTTGGGGTTGTTTTGTGACAGACAAACACACAGTAGTGCATAGTTGTCAAGCAGAAAAACATTTTTACATGTTTTCAACATGTCTCACAAAAAAAAAAAAAAATCTGAAAAGTGTGGAGTGCATTTACATTCAGCCCAGAGTCATTGTTACTTTGTAGAACCATCTCAGTTGTTGCAGCTGCAGGTCTTTTTTGGCATATGTTTCTACCAACTTTGAACATTTTGCAACAGATTCCCCATTAGATTTAGTTTCTTACTTTGACTAGGCCGTTCTCGGTTTTGATCTAAACCATTCCATAGTATCTCTGTATGTTCAGGGTGGTTGTCCTGTCCTGCTGGAAGGTGAACCTCCACCCATCGCCAGACAGGATCCCTGTCCCTGCTGAAAAAAAAGCATCCCCACAGCTTGATGCTGCCACCACCATGTTTCACAGTCAGGATGGTGTGTTCATTGTGATGTTTAGTATTTCCTTCACACAACATTTTGTAGGTAGGCCAAAAAGATCAAATTTGGTCTAAGCTAACCAGAGCACCTTCATTCTCATCTCTACTACCCCCCCTCCCCTACATGGCTTGAAGCAAACTGAAAGCAGGACATCTAATGGCTTTCACCAATTACCATACTCCTATAAGAGATAGATTTAGGAGTGGACAACTAATAGCTGTCCACTCTAGATCTCTGCAGCTCATCCAGTGTTACCATGGTTCTCTCATTAGTGCCATCTGTGTCTCACACATCGATATAATTGTATATAAAATTGTTATATAACACTGTTATATATTGCTCCAACCAACTCTTGGTTGGTTTGGTCACGATATTGCAACCTTGTTGTCCACTGCACAGCTTTGCACTAATGCATGTGTGTCTATCACAGGAACTCCCAGGAAAATATTGGATAAATCAAAGGTTTTATCTCTGTCTTGGATCTCTGGACCATGTGGTGTTCAGCGTACTTACTGAATGACCACCTCCAGGGCCTGTCCCAGAGAAACAGGTTTGCTGTTGAGAAAGTTGAAGTCCAGCTGGTGGCTGAGGTAAGAGGTGGCCTCAAGCAGCCGGTTGAACTCCTGCTCCACCATCTCGTCTTTTTCTTTTGGCACCTGGACATCACCATAGGGTCAACATGACTTTGGTTAGGCGTCATTTGCGCCTGATATTTTATAGTTTTAGATCTTTAACATTCTTCCTATACTGTTTTGAGGAAAAAAGAATTTGACCGCTTCGATTTCTACATTTTTTGTCAAACAAACGTTAATATAAGACAAAGTAAGTTAATAAAAAATGCAGTTCTTAAATAATCATTTATTAAATGTACAAAGCTATCTGAACCAGCCGGGCCCCTTTAACCTGATATCTGGATGTTTCATCCTTAGCAACAAAACTGCCATCAAGCTTTTGTGATAATTGGCAACGAGTCTTCTACATGTGGAGGAATTTTGGCACCCTCTGCTTTGCAGAAACAGCATCTCTTGGATTTAAGTCTGAACTTTGAATAGGCCATTCCAAAACTTTGAGCTTTAGCTTAAAAACACAAACTGGTTGACGGTGATGATGCTGCAATTGATTGTTCCATCAATTACAGCAAGCTGTCCAGATCCTGAAATAGCGAGGCAGACCCAGACCATCATCAGCCTTTGTGTTGTTTTGGGTCAGCAGTGGTTCTGGCCTTGGGACTCTCTCATGGAGACCATTTTTGCCCAGTCTCTATTTTTTTTATTGTTGAATCATGACCTCTGAACTAAACTGATGCAGGAAGGCATACAGAGCTTTAGATGTTGTTCTGGGTTCTTCTCTGACCTCCTAGATGAGTCATAGATGAGTACTTCTGGTAGGCCTGCCCCTCCTAGGAAGGTTCTCCACTGTTTCTCCATCTGTGGATGAAGGTTCCCTCTCTGTGGTTCTCTGGAGTCAAACCTCTTAGAAAAGGCTTTTTAACCCTTTCCTGACTGATCAGTAACTGTTTCTCATCTGTTCTTGAATTTCTTTTTGCTTTTTTGTGAGATCTTTTAGCCTACTTTATATTGTCCGACTGGTTCTATTTAAGTAAGTTCTTGATTCTACTGGTCAGGCAGTAATCAGGTCTGGGATTGGCTGGTGAAATCGTTCCAGTAAAATGTGGCTAACCAGTTAATCCATGATTTACCAAGGAGGGCAGTTACTTTCTCCACACAGGGCCAGGTTGGTTTGGCTAGCTTATTATTTGAAAACTTCATTATGGATTAATCTGAAATTAAAATTAGTTTGAGAATAACAGGAGATCTGTAAGGAGCACTGACCTCTCCCTCTAAATCGAATCTCTGTAAACATTGATTATTCTCAGTATTTAATGCTCTCATTAACATGCAGTGAGAGTTGCATGCCATGCTAGCAATTGTGATTCCAGACAATATTAGCAGAGAACACGTTAAGCAGGGCATGCATGATGTTTCAGGCCACATCTAGGCAATCAAGCTCTACAGCGAGCGTCTCTCACATCAAACTGAACTAATGTTCACATATCTGTCCAATGCCTCTTGAGAAAATATCCAAAATATTGATTCATACAAAAAAACAAGACAAAACACTATCCAACATGTTTTAAAGGTACGTTGTAATTGTCTGGAGTTAATCTTTCTGGTCCTACATGGATGTGAAATGGTTCCATGAAGTGAAAAATAAAGCAAATGGGGCTAAAATGTTCATTATTAAACAGCAAAAATTAGAAATAGATTATGTAAATAGATATATACATACACTTGTGCATCGTTCACCCTTTAGCAGTTCACCAAAAGATGAACACGGAAAGCATTGAAAGGACAAGAGGGGAGGGGAGGGAGAAAAAAGAACATGTTGATTAAACAGATTAATGCCAAAACTTTAACCTGAAACAGAAGAGAAAACACGTACATTTGATTTGTCTTTTCCCCATAAAGGAGGAAACCAGTTACACATGGTGTAGGTTCTTTAAAAACCCTGAAGTCTAGATTACAAATCGATGCAAACAGCCTGAGACAAACTTAGACATCCTGCTAAACATGAATGTCCAATCCTATTTAATGGCGCTGAGCTGCGCTGTCTCTTTTTGTTCTGCTGGGCCTCAAGAGCCTGTGGACCCGATTCTAACGACCCACAGGAGAAGCTCGTTGGATAAGTCGAACATTTGTTGTGTTTTGTGGCTCTTGAAGCCAGAACCCTGCCGGAGGACAGCAGCTGGTCTCCACAAACAGCCTTAAACATGGACAAACATTCAAAGCATAACTCACAAAGACCGTCAACAAACATTTATTCTGGGAAAAGTACTTCATGTGTTTTCAAATGTTTTTTCAAATGACTCAATACCCAATTTTTGTATTCTGTAACACAGATATGGCGGTCTTTCTCTTTTAAATACACATATTTTAGGGGTTCACAGTGCTAATAAAAGTATGTAAGCAAATAAACACTTAATGAGCCAAATTAAACAGAAAATTTAATTTATAGTTTGGTCCAGATTGCAAAGAGACTCTTTAGGTGAGCAAAGCTAAAAGACACCAAACAAAATCAAAAAATGGCCTAGGAAGGGACAAAAATGGGAAACCATCAATATTTCTGAATAAAGGGTGTGATAAACAGGATGGTTCACATACCTCCAGCACTGTGATTGGATAATAGGTGTATCATAAATGTCAGAATGAGAACAGCAAGCACATATTTTCATGATCAGAACAAAAATCATCAAACATGCTACTTTTTGTTGGTTTATTGCCTTTTATCAGCATTCAAAGTTATACAGCATCTCATCAAATTAGAATATCACTAAGAAATGTTTATTTCAACATAAAGTCAAGTGTTATTTCTGTTAATGTTGATGATTATGGCTTACAGCTAATAAGAAACTAAAAAATCAATTCCTAAGAAAATTCCAATACTGCATAAGATCATTAAAAAAACGTTTTTTAACATAGACATTGGGGTCATCTTATGGTCGACTGAAACACAAAGGAGACTGCTAACGGGTCCAGCAGATAGTCACTGACACCCTCCACAAGAAGGGCAAGCCAGGACAGGTCAAGAACATGGCTGTTCATACAGTGCTGGATCTAAGCATTGAACCGGAAAAGTAAGTGGAAGGAAGAACTCTCGTCCACCAACTACCTTTATGGCGGTGTTTAATTTTGCAGCAGGACCTGGTACCCCACCCATGCTGCCAGTAGTACCAATACCTCCTCTAATCACTAGCTGGATTGGCCAGGATACAGAGTATCTATGGGTCGCTGTCAAGAGGAAGAAGAGACACACCAGAATCAACTATTCAGACGAGATGAAGGCTGGATGCCACCGTGGCACACCGCACTGATGCTGTACTCTACTTATACTGACACACTGTTCGGTAGGACCACATTTCTGTATCATTCTTTGTATTGGTCTGATGTTCTGAGAAACTCAGTTTTCATCACCTCTAAGCCAGAATCATCAAAATCAACCTAAACACGCTGTTAATGTGTATACTGAATCCATATAATACATGAGTTTCACATTTTGAATTGAATTTCTGAAGAAATACTGATCTGTTCAGTGATATTGTAATTAGATAATTGGTTGGCAGGTAACATGCATGAGTTCCTGATAATAATGTTATACTCACAGCCTGGCCATTGGCTTCATACAGCGGACACTTCTGTTTGATCTTGGCCAGCTCCATATTAACCTGCTTACTGACCACAGCCATGGGATTCCCTCCTGAACAAACCCAAAAACATAGAACTCACTGCAACATATCACGCATTTGCAGATATCTCCCTCTACTGGAAGATCATGTAACTGCAGGACCTCCATGTGGCTAATAGAGCAGAGATCCTAAATCATGTTGGTCTGATGACCTGACAGTAATACCAAAAACTATTCATTTGCATCTTTAACTTCAGGTTTGATTCTTAAGACGAACTGTGGATGATGTGGGGAGTAAAAAGGTTGACAGGTCATGTCATTTTGCAGGACAAACAGACACAATCGATACACGTTCAGACTCCTGCATAAAACAAGGAAAAACTGATTCTTACCCAGTCCTGTTACCACCATGGCTCCCAGGTCGGCTACATAGTTACCCTTCCTGAATGTGGCCACTCTTCCTCCTACGCGGTCCTGCATGCAGACAGTGAATCAAAAATGTTAAAATGAAAGGTTTTTAGCTGCCCTCAGGTCTGCAGGACGGCTGCTCCTAAAGTGACCAACAGAAAAATGACTACGTTTAAGGTGAGCGGAAGACCAGAGGGGTCCGGAGGCCTGCATGATCAAAGCAGTTCTGATTCACTGAACTAAAACCATTAACAAATTGTTTTAAAAATAAATAAAACATCCGAGAATCAAGCTGGCCCATGCAGGGACAGGTATAATGTAACAGTTTGCTTTCTGGTCTTTATCAGCTGAATCTTAATTGCGGTGAGCTGCAGCTCACTTTGAACAAAAGAACAATAACCTCACATTAATATTGAGAATAAAATGTATGTTTTAGAACCATACATACAGTTCGGACCCCACGCTGATGACAATAAAACCTTGGTTGATGACCTACCCTTGCTTCTAGTACTGTAACATCCATCCCGAAACTCTGCAGCTGTCGGGCTGCACCCAGGCCAGACACGCCTCCACCAATGATTATTACCTTCCCAGTCTTCTTTGCTGCAACAAAACCAAAGATGTGCTTAAACTCTGGATTGGTTTGGAGATCCACTGTTGTTGCTGCCAGAGTTGGCCACATTTAGAGACAAAGCTGCTGAAGATGTGTCAGAGACAGCCACCTAATCTACGAAACACAAGTAATTAGCTGTTCCTAAGTCTGATCAGTAATTATTTTCAGAAGAAACTCCAGTAACATTTCTTGTCTATGGATTATAAGAGGAGCCAAGAACTGTGCCATTTGTTTTAGAAAAAGCTAAATAAATGTTCTCAAACTACAAGCTGAGTTTATTTAAGTGGTCCAGAGTGAGACTGTAAAACTACAGAGGAAATGATTGTGGCTGGGACTGCTGTCTGAAGGGCACACTTGTTAATTTAATAGTTTGGTTTTGGTAACTTTTTGGAGAATATGTGGAAGAAAACAAGTGAAATAGACTCACTGGGTAAAGGCTTGACCCTCTTGTAAATGCCGAAGTTAATGAGGCCGTGTCTTTCTAAATAACTGTGTACCCTGTGAACCAACACTGTATCACCTGTAAAAAGGAGAAAAACAACGTCAAACATGATATTTTCTTCTTGGTAAAAAAACGAGAAATTAAAACTAAATTTAGTCTGATGCCTTACTGTTGTATGGAGCTTCAAGCTGCTGTACAGTAGCCTCAAAGGTGAGCTGAATCTTAGGGTTATCCAGCCACAGCTGGATCTGAATGAGATCAACATGAGATTCAGTGATTCATAAGACTGAAAGCTCTTCATATGTTTCTGTCTGTAAACAAAAAGAATGGGTTAGAAGTGAGACATACGGTGCGGTTGCGGATGTACAGGAAGACCTTCTGTGTCTGTTGAGGACCACTGATGATGTCGGGAAAGCAGGCGGCTTCCTGGGACGTCATTCTGTCATGAGGAAGGCGGCTCTGGAAAGCAGCTCCTTCCAGACCTAAAAAGAAAACATGAGTACTCCTGTTCCTCTAACACTGATTTTCACTTTAACGCTAACAACACTCATGTTAAATGTGTTCCGACTCAAAAAGGACAAATAAGAGACAGCCTTCAGTTGCTTATGCTTTTGAGCAGCGTTTTCTTCCTTTAGACTCACCTGATGGTTCTTCAGGTTCGCTGTCGATCTCCTCCTCAGGAGGTGGTGGCGGAGGAGGAATGACCTGCTTCCTTTCCTTCTCTGCCTTGGCGTTCCTCTCCTCCTCAGAGTAATATTCGTCCTCGGACAGGTTGGCCAGGCTTTCGTCCATCTCGCGGTACTCCACCTGCAACAGTAGGCACAATAAAAGCACCATTAAAACCGTGTAAAAGAAGCTTTTGATCTTCAAATAATTTATGATACTTTCATTTTAAAGTGGAAAGAGAGAGAGAGAATATGAACCAGAAATCTCACATTGCATCATAGCTAGAGCTCTCTGGCATCATCTCGACTGTGTCTGGAGGGAAAGAAGTACTGACTGTGACCTAAAGAACACCATCACCACACTGAAGCACACAGGTGGAAACATTATGGTTGGGGTTGTTTTCCGCTGATGGTATGACCTCACCACACTGAAGGTCCGAAGGATGAAAACAAAACACGTACTCTAAAACCTTCTTCCCTCGGCCAGGGCAGAAGGTCACAGCTGGGACTTCCAAATCTAATAATCACACAGCCAATAGGAGTGGCTACAGATGACCCCATTAAGCTCACAGAGTAGCTAGCTTCTGGGTCTCAATGTTGCACAAAATATAGTACTGTGGGTTGCCGAGGCAACAACAAAGAAACCTTAAATTGTTTAAAGCAAGGGTGTCAAACTTCAGCCAACAGGGGCGGTGTCCTGCAACTTTTAGATGTACGTCTGCTTCAACACACCTGAAGCAAAGAATTGTTGAGCAGGAAATTCACTCATTTTAAAGTCTGTCTGTCTGTCTGTGTCAAATTTGAATGAGAGTCACAGAAACTAACTTGTGCCTGCTAACGTGAACAAACAGTTGTAGACTGATTTAAAACTGACTCTTAAAACTTCAGAACCCTAAAATGTTTACTTTTGCTCGCTTCCGTCGACTTGTTCTACGGACTTCAGCTGAGTCAGCGTCTGCCCCTGCAGGACCTGACTGGTGGGGAAACGGGGGACCTCCAGGTTCCCCGCTAGGGGATGATCTCTCCTTCTTCTTTGGATCCATTGGTCCACCAGCCGAGGCTGATGGACCACTCTGGACATCAGCACCTAACGGCCTTTCAACTCCCGCTGCTCCCCCAGAAGATGACGAGGAGGAGGAAGAGGAGCCTGCATCTGATTTCTTGCTGGACAGCATTATGGAAGATGTTGGAGGCCTCTCCTGAGCAAGAAATGTATAAGAATAAAATTAAAATCAGTGATAATACAAAGACAACAGGAGCAATGCGAAGATAACTTGTAAGGAAACAGTGAAAAACACTATTTTTGATTGAAATGATACAAATTTAAATGTTTTGAAACAGCAGAAATGAAAAATATTTCAAAATATTTGATGAAAATGACAACGTGTGAGTTGCAGGTGAAGAACAACAAAAAAGTACTTTTGTACTTTGTGGCATCTAAACAACATTAATGCTAGGTGTGTGTGGGGTGGGGGAGAGGATGTCTCCGACAGCTTTCCAAATCTGGAGGCTGGAAATTTGGCACCTTCTATGAAGAACACCTGAATCTCCATCATATTGGATGGAGAGCATCCGTGGACATAAAGTCTTGTCAACTGGACTAAGGTCTGTGCTCTCTCTGGACCATTCTAACAGGAATATTCTCTGGTCTAAACATATCATCCTAGTTCGGACTGTATTTAGGGTTGTTGTCCTGCTGAAAGGTGAACTCTGCCCCAGTCTCAAGTCTTTTACAACATGGTTGGTAGTAAACTGTGAACAGGATGTATTTTGGCTTTGTTTTATAAGAGTAGTCTGTCATCTGGTCATTTCACCTTCAAAGCCAGATTTGTGGAGTACAAGATGAATGGCTGTCCTGTCAACAGATTCTCGGGGTAGGGTTACACTCGTCTGAGCTGTGAATCTCTGCAGCTCCTCTAGAGTTACTATGAGCCTCATGGTTTCCCTGATTACTGCTCTCCTTGCCCAGCCTGTGAGTTTAGGTCAACGACAAGTTGGTTGGTCCATCCTCTCTCAATGTTCAGATGATGGATTGAACAGAGCTCTGTTAGATCTTGGGAAATAGTATTAAAACCTAACCCTGCTTTAAACTTCTCCACAGCTTCCTAACTGACCTGTCTGCTGTGTTCTTCGGTCTTCATGATTGCTGTTTGCTCTCTAAAAAACCTCTGAGGCCAGAAACGGAGCAGCTGCATTTGTACTAGGGGTGCACCGATCCATCCATCGATAATTTGGGGAGATTGGTGATCGGCCAATACTTACATGTGAAACCGATCTTATCTACTTGTTTAACCTATTGTGCAAGTGTTTCTCTTTTAAAAATTTGAAAAATTAAAGACTGCAATGCTCTAAACTATTTGAGAGCACCACCTCATATGCATTTAAAACAAGTTTGTATAGTTTTACAGGTATTGTTCAATAAGTTTTTCAATAAAAGAAGATCGAAACCTTAAAGGTGTATTGTGACCTGAAGGTGTCAATTCTAAAAAAAAACTTGTATCAGCCAAAATCGGAATCGGCAGGTCAGGCTTTTTAAAGATCAGTAATTGGCCAGAAAACTGCAATCGGTGCACCTCTAATTTAAACCGAGGTTAAATTGGTCACAGGTGGACTCTACGTTATTTATTAGCTGACTTCCAATGGCTGAATACAAAAGCATGCCATGCTTCAAATAATTTTAGATGTACAAAGTTTAAAAAATATATTTATCTTTTTCTTCCACTTCATAATTCTGGTCTACTCTATATTGGAGTGTCATAAAATCTCTATAAAA
Organism: Characodon lateralis; assembly: GCA_036250325.1. NCBI lineage: Eukaryota > Metazoa > Chordata > Actinopteri > Cyprinodontiformes > Goodeidae > Characodon > Characodon lateralis. The sequence goes on from JAHUTJ010018484.1 coordinate 11,513, forward strand.
AACTCAAGACATCTGTGGTAGTAACATGATCAAATGATATATTGTTTAAGATCACACACCTCACATCGCGCTCCAGGTCTGGCAGAACTATTAGAACTATTAGACCTATGCAAATATACCAACCATAACAATTCACTTTATGTTTATAGCGCCAATTCACAACATGTCGTTTCAAGGCACATTTCAATAAAAATGTCAATTAAATACCACAATCAATTTTGGTTGATTTAGTTTAATTGGGTTCAGACATGTTCTAAATTCTAACTCCTTGCTCCTGTTTCTACGGAGATTTCAATTGTGGAAATATTAGCAAACTGTACTTAGAGTTTAGGGCAAAGTATGAATAATGCAGAAAGAGACAGTTAAAGTCATGATTTAATTCAAATCTGGGACAGCTGAGATATCTATACCCATCTTTTTCAACCAGTAGTGGTATAATCAGATATGAAAAAGAATAATGTCAAATTAAATGTGATGAAACAACCTACTGCTGGAAACTGTAAATACCTTTGTAACCACAAAACATAAGGTAGGTTTAAGTAATACTTCTCCTAAAATGACGCTTCTCTTTACTGGGTGACAGAAACGATGCACATGGGTGTGATGGTTTTATGAAATGAAAGCTCCAAGGTACAGTAACCTTGTCTTGTTTTACCCATTTCTCCGTACACCTGGAAATATCCATTCAAACACTAAGGGACGAAGACAGAACCAGAAATATGGTTACAGACAGAACGAACTGAACAACACTGTTGGCCTTTTATAAGACACTTCATTCAAGACAAGCTAACATAGTAATCCCAGCTGAAATTTGCAATATTTGGCAAAACGTCAAATGCTTGTAAGAATATGTGCTGAAAACACTTTAGAAAATCTGCTTCTTAGCCTGTTTGAATATTGATCTTTGATCAGTTTTGACATTAATCATCAGTATAAAGCCTTCGCTAGCTTCCTATTTTTATTTACTTAGGCTCCATGTACTAACGCAGGCTAGCAGCGACAAAGCTAGCAGCAAAATCTGGACATTGTTAACGCATTCAATAGCTTTGTTACTGATACCGATTATTACATATTAGTTAAATGTCATAGTCTAAGAACTCATTTGAACTATACAATGATTTTCCAACATATGCCGTCTCTCATTTTAAATGCAACCCGTTGACATGACCAAAGAAGACCATGCTGCGTTAGCTTAGGCTAACAATGAGATTTGGCTAGCAGGTGCGCAGGATTTGCATGCCAACAGATCTATCTTAAAAATGGACCAGCATATTAAAATAAAATGCTAATTTGTTTACACCTCCGAGTGAAGGTGAAATAATCATAATGGATAAATAAAAATATAGAAATTACCTCTAAATCCTCCGAAAAAATCAACACAAAGACGGCACAGTTGCAGGTCTTCCAAGGAACTCTTTCGTGATTGGTGGATGACAAAACGTTATGCAATGTCACTCAAATGTGATTGGCTGTAGAAACCGTAGACAAACGCGAAGGTGGGATTTAACGGACCGATGTTTATCTGTCTTTTCTAGCTTATGTTGTCCTTAAAATCTAACGTTTATTTTTTAACTAATTCTTAACAGCTGATCTGAACTGAATGTTTCAGTCTGGGAAAAGCGATCCGAGCTGAAACCGACGTCGGTCTGAAAGAACTCAGACATAGAGGAGTAGGCGCTGCCTGAGCGTCAACGTCGCCGCCATGCTGTGAGGGGCATTGTTGGACGAAACTGCAGCATGACGCTGTACATCGTACAAGACAGTTCTCTTTCAATGCGTTGAGGTTAAACTATGTGACCTCGAGGTCGGACCGGTGGGGTTATGTCAGATATTAACACCAAGGCTGTTCTGTTCCTCATTAGATAGTAAATAACTGAATGTGACAAAAATCACACTGTAATACTTGGACCGAGTTGGAAGGGTAGCATTAAACGGCGTTGTTGTAACTCAGTTGAGAGTATTTAAATAGTGAATTAATTAGTCGGTTTAATTAACCAATTCATATTTAGATGTTTCGTGGTAAACAACTAACGTGCCATTATAAGTAATAAAATGAACATATAACATTGTGCATGAAAAATGGTTTCCAAGATTAGCCTAGTTGAACGTAAATTTTAGTGCTTCATTTATTTGGAAAACCCTTTCTGAGCAGACTCTGGTTCTCAACATAAGGTCGCCACTCACAATATGGCGGGTGGCCTATAGCGTGGTTTCTACTGCGTCTTTGCGATCTCTATGTACTCAATGTCTATGTGGAAAGTAGGGCGGGGCAGGAAGAAGGGGAGGGGCATGACAGGTAAAGGTGAGCTTCTACACACAGGAAAAGATCTCAGCGTCTTGTTGACTTCCTTGTTTCTCTGTTCTCCAGCGGACTGCGCGTAAGTACCGGCTTTTAGTTTCGAAAAATTCCGACCGAAGCGCACATTTTCTTTCAAAAAGTTAATTATTGGGACAGAGAAGTACATTTAGGGTCATGTTTTACGATCATAACTCATCTAGCTGTTGCTTAGTGCTGAATTAATGGCGTGTAGAAATCAAATATGAAACATTTTAGTTTTAGGTGGGTCAGTAGTAGATTCATAATATAACTCATATAATAACATGAAAAGAAACAGGAAGTCAAGAGTGTTCAAAAGTTTATCCATCTCATTTACATTAACTAGGGGTTTCCAGTGTTTTGGTTTTTTTCCATCCCAGTGATAGTCTGTAACCACTTACATTAAAGTATACCTTAAACTATAATTCAGGATATTTGTTGAGATCTTTAACGATCAATCCTACAGAATCAAGGCAATGACGAAGCACAAGCAGGAGGAGTCTCCCAACCGGCCTGACAACACTGCCTTTACCCAGCAGAGGCTTCCAGCATGGCAGCCCATTCTCTCCGCAGGCATTGTTATTCCAGGGTTTGTCCTCATTGGGCTCGCATTCATTGGCGTTGGAGTTGGTCTCTTCATCACTTCACGGGACGTCCAGGTGCTGGAGGTAAGACAGCACCTTTTAATGCATTGATTGCTTGTACTGATCTGAGAGTGCAGAGTCAGATGTACAGGTCCTTCTCAAAATATTAGCATATTGTGATAAAGTTCATTATTTTCCATAATGTCATGATGAAAATTTAACATTCATATATTTTAGATTCATTGCACACTAACTGAAATATTTCA
>JAHUTJ010018485.1:0-14675 GCA_036250325.1 Characodon lateralis
GACATTTGCCAGGTGGATTGAAGGCAGTGGTGTGTGAAGTCCTCTTTTGCGGAGCTTTACCAGCGCGCCAGCACGCTTTCCCCTCCGCCGCTTTCGGCGCAGAATCCCCAGATCCTGCAGCCATGTGGTTAACTCCTGCAGTGATTTATGTTACGTTTTGGATACCTCTGAATAAAGCTGAAGATCATTCAACATGCGGCTGCCCAGCTCTTACCTGCATTTTGGTCCGACAACAAATATTAATGTGACAATTTAGAGTTTGTAATTGCTGAGAAAAACTCAATTAAATTTGGGCATGTTATTTTGAGCACAAACTTCACGAAAACCCCTTGGGGGATGAGGTGCCAGACCATTCTGATATTTAAAAATGAAGAGCAAAATTCTAAAAACAACTCTAAAAGAAACAAAGTGGGACTTCTAGAGAAAGCCTTTTGTAAATAGGATAGTGATACAGCCTTAGGGAAATCTGCAAGTCATTTAAAATTGTCTGTTTTTTTTCTTAACAGGACACTGTAAATCAAGAGGACATTGGTCTATTTCCCTCCAGTATGGAGAACATGGGTCATTCTTGTGACTCTTTGGAGAGTTATTTTTTTTCATAATTGAAGAAAAATTGCATGCATTTTTTTGAATATAGCAAGATGGCACAGGTTAGAGCATATTTTTAAAAAAATTATGCCATTCAGTTTGTCAACTGCATATAATAGTTATTCAACATAAAATTATCTTCATAGTGTTATTTATTTTTATGCAATGGGATGGTTCATTGTGCTTAAAGTGCATTTCATATGAAATAAGTAACTCAATCATCTTCTTTCAGGTGGTTTTAGGATAGCATGTTTTGCAACACTTTCAAAATAGGGTGGAGAAGTCCTGCCAACGGCCCAAAGCTATGACTATGAAGGTACTCACCTGATTTAATTATTTTTTTGGTATCAATGTGAAGCAGTGACAGAGGACCGGGAACACTGAATGTCCTGACAACATACTCAAGATCTGCCATCCTATCAAGGATTCCACAACTGAAAGAAAGAAAGTTCTGGTCAAACTTTGAACTCGCATGCATTTGGGAACTTGAGCAAAGTTTTACACATAGTTTTTAGCTTTGTATTTGTAAACAGACCTTCACAAAGAAAATTTTCAACTTGTGTAAGCACAAATCAGTTTTAAACACACACATTCTTATCTACGTTTACACAAACTGAAATTTCCAGTGCTTTTTTTTTTTTACTCTGTTCACAGCTACGCTGTATGGTTTACAAGTACAAAATATAGTTTACAAGCACAAAATATGACTGGAATTTTTGCCCATAGTTATCCACACAGAAGTTTATAGTCGACATTGAATGATGGTATTGACGTCCTCTCCATGTGGCTGGCACAGTGTGTTCCAGTCTATAACCTCAAAGTAACGTTGCAGGGCTTCTTCATTTTCCTTTGACCATCTTCTCACAGTTCTCTTTACTACAGGTTGCCTCTGATCAAGGAGCTTATTTTTCAAGCAGAGAAAAACAAGACTGATCTGATGTACGAGTCCTTGACATTTGCATAAAACAAATCCAATGTTTAATTTTTTTCTGGTAGAGCATCTAACAAACATTTGAAACATTGGAAGTGTAGCAGTAAGTGAAGTAATGTTCAAATCACCAGGTATTGCCTCAAACGGATTGGGCTGTTGTGTCTGTTACTTAGCAAAAACTGAGCTGATGACTTCAGATGCAGTGTTGGCAGCTGCTGATGGTGGAACCTAAGCAGTTGCCAAAATAACACTGGTGAACTCTCGGTAAGTAATATGGATGAAAACTTACTGCTAACAGTTGGTCATATGGTCAGAAAGCCTGGCGGAGAGAGGCTGGAGTCTAGGATATGATCCTGCAGCCATGTCTCAGTGAAATACATAATGCATTACATATACTCTGGCTGGGTCCTTTGAAGGTGTTGGAGTTCATCCAATTGTTTCCAACGATCTCACATTGCCCATCATAATCGATGGAAGAGTTGGTTTGAACTTTCTCCTTCTCTCTCTCTTCTCTTTGTTCCTGCTTTGCATCCACAGCACCACCTTTTCAGCTAATCAGGGATTTAGAGTTGTAGTTGAAGTATTATTTAAGCTTCTGATATATTAATCAGCTGCTCCTGATTGCTATGGTAATGCATCCCCCTATCAAATTTCTGTGATGTGTATGCTCGAGAGGGGGGACAAACGGGTCTATTGCCCTCGGCCCCAGGAAACCCCATTGTCGGGTCCACTCATGATCTCAGTGGGATGCCTTTTCTGATAAGAAATTGAAAAAAATTAAGCGTAATGAAGGGTTTGTGGTTACGTGTTCATTGAGGAAGTATGATGTGAAAAAAGTGAGAATGTGAAGGGTTCTCTGGGCATGAATGTGATCCCACCTGATGACACTGCCTTTGCAGTGTTTTCTCCATGCATTGATATCCTGCAGTGAGAATCTTTAACCATTTTTTATTTTTTTATTTGACCACATCTGTAATTATTTGTTAGCTTTCAAACTTAATTTTTCTAAATGAGCTTGTGGCTGTTTTTAAAATAATTGGGCTACCTAATCTATCAAATCAAAATGATTAAAGTTTTCTATGTGACATGTGATCTGTTAATTTTGAGGTGAAAAGTTCCACATTTTACAATCACCAACCAATATCCTTCTCTACATAAACATTAAAAATTGAAATCCATAATCTGTAAATCTGTATGTTTCATAGAGAAAACCACCAGCAACAGCCCATCTGGAAATGTCTCAGAATATGTGACACAGCTGCTTGATGAATCTGAGGTAATGTTGCCCTTCGAATGTTTCTGACCCCAATCAACAGTGTTAAAACCAGCCTACTTCTACTATATTTTGTTACATATTTACCTTATTAAAAAAGTGCCTTCGGGGCAGAGAAATGTTAATAAAATTGTAATACTTACCAAAGAAATATATCCAGACAGCCAGAAAAAACCAAGTTATAGAACTTCTGAAGAAGGACATGAATCTTATATTTGATCTTAAAGCAAATGGATGTTGACAATAGATATATTTGATGTGCAAGTAAGGGTTAGGGTTGTTTCATGGACAAAATCATGTATATTTGTAGAAATAACCTCAAAGCCTGGCCTGGGAGTGGAAAGGAACATTATATGCCAAGGCGATCACAAAATATGCACTTGTTTAATTTAAACCACAGAGGGGATTGGTGCTAAATAGTAGAAGAAAAGTAAAAGAAGAAAGTCTTAAAAATTAATACCAATTACTTATTACTGTTATTTATATTTTACAATAATTATTGCAGAGGCACATTGTGGAGATGTGATTTCAACAAGAGATGTTTCTCTTTTATTATCCTATAGCAGGTTACAGATTTTACAGTGGCAAGGACCATTGGAAAATGGGTCAGGCCCGTCAGTTGCAGATGCTGGTGTCCACCCCGAGGTTTCCCTGTCGAGATGTATTCTCCAGCTGTGCTTCTACCCACCTTTTTACGGCCGCTTTTTACTTCTTGATTCACTAAAGTTCAAACAGAAATATTTGTATTAAAATTCCTCTGAAAAAAATAAATAACTATACTATTGTTAGAAATAAATCTTACCAATGCTTTATTTAGCATTTTCTAAGTGAAATCTTTGACTATTTCCCAGTTATTTTTATTTTTCTTAATTGTCAAAATGTTTAGATATGGGTTGGGCTCTGGCCCTGCCAGTTCTTCAGCCCTTTGCACAGAGGTCTAGTGTCTGTGGCAATTGCAACAACAGTAAACAGTTCTTTCCTGAAATTTACAGAACACGAGCAGTCTTTGCTCATACTAGCACACTCCACCAATCACGGTGCCCCACTTTCTAACCTGTGTACAGACATCAATACAGCCACAAGCTGATGGAATACTGGGCCTGAATCACCAAATAAATTAAAACTTTCTAGTACAATGTGTAAATAAAAAGATCACATGTATGTTTGCGTGCCAGACATCTGTTAGGTTAAAGATGGCTTGTTACCAACCACCGCAGACAACCTTCAACTTTAATCACTTTAAAGACAGACACATTTAACAAATCTCACCAAAACCCCTTCAGTTTTACTAAGAAATACAATGTATAGACATAAAACAAAAGGAAAAAAAAGCTATAGTTAACTAATCTGACTCTTCAGTTCAGTTTTATTTATATAGCGCCAATTCACAACACATGTCGTCTCAAGGCACTTTACAGTCAATTCAATTGCATCATACAGATTTCAAGTCGGGTACATAAACTCCAATTAATCCTAACTATCAAACAGTGCAGTCAGATTCAGTTGATTATTTAAATTGGTTAAACAGTTTTCTAACTAAGGAAACCCAGCAGATTGCATTGAGTCAGTGATTTGCAGCATTCACTCCTCCTGGATAAGGATATGGAGACAGTGGGCTGTCTCTTGCATTGACTTTGCAACAATTCCTCATACTGAGCATGCAAGTAGCAACAGTGGAGAGGAAAACTTCCTTTTAACAGGAAGAAACTTCCAGCAGAACCAGGCTCAGTGTGAGCGGCCAACTGCCACAACCGACTGGGGATTTGAGAGAACAGAGCAGAGACAGACAAAGAACACAGAAGCACTGATCCGCAAGTACTTTCTATGGAAAAGGAAAGTGAAACATTAATGGTTATAGCACCTTTAGTGGCTTCATCTAGGAGAGAAAGACAGCTAAGCAGATGAACTCTGAAGCAGTTTTCAAGTCTAGAGGATGACAGAGAACACATACAGTTAGTCACAGTAGAAGCTCAGCCACTAGCTGTGTCTAGGAGAGACAGGGATAAACACTGAAAGACAGGGCAAAGTGGATCATCTGTATAAGGTGGGCATTAAGTTGTTGGCAGCAGCAGCTCAGCTGATGTCTCCCTCCAGGAAGGTGCCACAGCTAAAGACAGAACCAGGCCAGATGTAGCTTCTAGAAAGAGAAAACACAGAGAACATAGAATTAAAAACTGAAATAACATCAAACAACGCAAAACTGGAGACTAGTGTGAGAATGTTGCAGAGAGAGTGAAAGTGATCATTATATCCGCCAGCAATCTAAGCTTATAGCAGTATAACTACAAATATAGCTCTGGACAACCTAAGCCACTCGTAACTATAAGCAAAAAGGAAAATTTTAGCCTAGTCTTAAAAGTAGACGGGATTTCTGCCTCACGGACTAAAGCTGGGAGCTGGTTCCACAGGAGAGGAGCCTGATAACTAAAGGATCTGCCTCCCATTCTACTTTTGGGACTCTAGGAACCACCAGTAAACCTGCAGTCTGAGAACAAAGTGCTCTGTTAGGAACATATGGAACAATTAGATCTCTGATGTATGATGGAGCTAGATCATTAAGGGCTTTATATGTGAGGAGGAGAATTTTAAATTCTATTCTGGATTTAACAGGGAGCCAATGAAGGGAAGCTAAAATAGGAGAAATATGATGTATCTTTTAAATTTTCAGCAGAACTCTTACTGCAGCACTTTGAATCAGCTGAAGGCTTTTAACTGCATTTTGTGGACATCCTGATAGTAAAGAATTACAATAGTCCAGCCTTGAAGTAACAAATGCATGGACTAGTTTTTCAGCGTCACTCCTGGACAGGATATTNTAATATGGGATTTAAATGACATGTCCTGGTCAAAAATAACACCAAGGTTTTTTACTTTATTACCGGAGGTCAATTTAATGCCATCCAGGTTAAGTGATTGACTAAGCAGTTTCTTTTTTAAAGACTCTGGTCCAAAGAGAACAACTTCTGTCTTGTCTCAATTTAGAAGCAAAAATTTAAAGTCAACCAAGTTTTTATGCCTTCAAGACATGACTTGTAGTATATCTAACTAGTTGGGTTCATCAGGATTTATGGATAAGTAAAGCTGAGTATCATCAGCGTAACAGTGAAAATCTATCCCATGCTGCCTGATAATTTGTCCTATTGGAAGCATATATATAGTAAAGAGAATTGGCCCAAGTACTGAACCCTGTGGTACTCCACAATTAACCCTGGAGTTTAAAGATGATTTATCATTTACATGAACAAACTGGAATCTGTCAGACAAATAAGATTTAAGCCACCCTAGTGCTGTTCCCCTGATCCCTACAGTATATTCCAACCTTTCTAAGAGAATATTATGAATTTTTTGTCTTTTTTGTAATGATTTCTCTAACACCTCTTAATCCCTGAGCTTTTATTGTTCACTCCTTCACTATGTGGGATTGTCTCTTCCCCATTCTGAGTTGGATAGTTGTAAATGATATTGGGAAACCATTTTCTAAATCCACCATTAAAACCTGTGTTGTAAAGTCTAAATAGTAAAGGTCTTCAAATGTATGCTATAAATTTCAACATAATGAGCAAAGTCTGTGTAGAGAGTAAATGAGAGAGAACGTTGAACTTCTGAATTAAAAGAATAGGAAAGGCTTTTATTTTGATATTTTCAGCCAGAAGTGTCCTTGTAATGACCCGGTAGCTTAACACAAAGAGAAAGGCAAATGTAAGCTAAATTTATTTTGCTCTACGACACAAATTTAATCATTTAATACAGCATTAAGTAATTTAGTACAGCTTGTTTGTACAAACCTGAGTCATCATCTCTGGTCAGGTATGGACTGACCAAAGAAAGTTCACCTGGGGGTTTTGTGACGGGTAATCGGTACAGGGACCCTGGATGAAAGTTGTACCTTGTAAAAAAATTTAAAAAAAAAACACCATAACCCCTTACAACTGCTGAAGATGCAGGACTAAATGGGGCTGGGAAGAGTGTGTGCTTGATGGAGTTTCAAAGGAAACTGATACAAACTGAGCAGCTTGCAGTTGGCTACTCAACAGTAAGGCCATTGTAGTGTTCCTACTGTAGTTTTACCTTAATAAGAGAGATGGCTTTCACACCATAGGTGTCTATGTTTGTCACAAATAGTAATATTTCCAAACATTTAAATTAGCATTCCCAATAATTGAAAGAAAAATGTAGTGGCCACCTCTTAGTCAGCTGTCAAGCAGTACATAGCAACAGGCCAGTAAGGGGCAGTGCTGAGCTACTCTGTGCTACAGCCACATAAATCCTCAGTCACTCCAACACTTATAGAATATACAGAATCGCATTTAATATGCAAAACTAATATAAACATTCTTGCAGTTTGAACAGAAAGTTGGTGTAAGTTTGTAACGCCAATGTTTAAATGAGATGAAGCAATAGCATCTGGGACGATCAGCGTACAAGATCCTTAATTCCCCGAGACACCCAGTCTTGATGCTGTGGACATGGCTTTGGTATAGAAGGGTCTCATTAAATAGGACTCGAAAGATATGCTGTACATTAAAAAAAAATTGGTAAGAAATAATGTCAAATAACTATGTTTCAAGTCCTGTATTAAATAATGTCTTAAAGACAACCATTTGAGGCTATGAACCTAAGCATGAAGCAGAGTGAAGATGGAAGGTGTAGATCACTTCACCTTAATAGAGTGTGAGCATGAAGGAGTCAGAAGTATGAATGGTAATGTTAAAGAAGATTCTCAATTGATAAGTGATGGTTATTAAAATGGTGTGGATCATGAGGTGAGGAGTAGGAGCAGACAGACCTTGGCAGGAGATAATTGAACACTGGGGACCAAATGGATACAAACCACTTGCCGCTGTACTGACTGCCAAAACCTGGTGAAGACGTGTTAGTATTAAAAATGTGTTTAATGACATTGTGCTGATGCAACCTTGTACACATATAAGATTATCTTCCAGAAAGACAAGAAGTGCAGCGAGGCAGGGATTTACATTCTGTATGCATAGTGCTGTGAAGGTATTTGCCCCGTTTCGATTTAGTGACATTAAACTCAGCTTCACAAAAATTGTAGTTAATCACAGTTAAATAATGACTTAACAAGATGGTTAATCAATTTTTATGTAGGACCATCTTGATTTGAATAACCTTAATTTCCTTAATAGATCAAATCATCACTTGGACGTCAAGTTATCTGGGTTTCATAAGAAAAAATGATGACGTAAATTTTTAAAGTGCGACAGGAAAAAAGCAAAAACTGAACCATCTGTAAAGAAAAATACTTTTTGATAGCGATAAGGAATGGCAGCTGGTTTTGTTTGAAATCAGCAAGCTTGAAAAACATGATCAAGATGAGCAAGAATGGCCCAAGTCACTTTTTGAAAGTAACACAATGTAAGAATAACTGAAAGTAATTATGAAGTTTAGAGTTACATGATCTTTTCAGACTAAGGTGTTTACATCTGTAGAGTGAGACTGCAAAAGAAAAGCAGAAACATTTAGTTAGCAAAGATGCAGCATTGTCACCACAGCAAAAGAATGAAAGGTTATTGAAATGACTGAGTACATTTGGGTGCTTGGGAGATAGGTGGTGCGGCAGCTGAAGGAGGGAAGGAGAGACCAGTAGGTTAGATAGATTTCCACCTGAATCAGATGAAGTATTCTACAGCATCTGTGGTAAATTGTTGGTTTAGACTGGACACAAAAAAATCTGTTAAGCAATGTTGCATGAAGCAAGGTCTAGCAGTCTAGACGATGACATATACAAAGGCTGGACAGGTGATTAGAGATTAAGGTGTAAATTTGCTCGTGAACTACAAGCAACATAGTTTTGTGTTTTGAATAATTTTCAACAAATATTATAAACCTAATAATACATTGCTTTCTGAGCAACAAGATTTGCTTTTGGTCTGTAAGCATCGGAGAAAGAATGTGACCCCTGACCTACATGGGGATGAGATTATTAAAAGCTAGCAGGGCTTAAATTCATAGTCTAAGCTCAACTGCAGAGAGACAACACCAAACATACACAACTCAGAATGCTGGTAACACAGTCAATGGAAACCGATGATCTGTTTATGAGTCCAGTCCAAATTTACTTGTGCAGAGTTTTCAGCAGCTCCTCTTTCACACCAGTCCAAACTACTATTGGACTGTACTTTGAGTGTCCAGGCTTCTAGGGGTTCATGCCAGAGGACCTACTTACTCCACAGCTTCTCCTGGCTGCCACGTAAGCAAATCTTGAGGCTCAGTTTATGGGCAGACTGTAAAACACTTTGCAGTGTTCAAACTAATGCCTTCAAGGTGATTCTACAGGAGAGTAACAATGTCACTACTGATAAAACTGCATGTGGATAGACATAGATGGGATAAGAGATTTGTGAACCCATAGCTCTGGATGTGAAGCTGGAGTGAGCTGTGACAGTGCCTGCAAACTGTAATGATTAGTCCGGTACGTTCTATTGAGCTGGAAAAAAAGGGAAAGTTTGGCTAAAGAACCAACATGATTCGTTTTGAAAAACATAATATATAGTATTGCCTTTTTGTAAGAAAAGTATGTTTTTAAAAGTCTGCTGGTTAGACAACCAAAGCAGCTGACAGCTATTAATGGGTAGGGAGCCCTAACGTTTTTCTTAGAATACACAATTTTGTTTAATAGGTAAAACAATAGATTTATTTATTTTGTTTGTTTGTTTAGGTGCAAAAAACCATAATTTTCATTAGCAGAGATAAATAAATAAAAACATTATATATATCTATATATTATATCCCAGTGTACAAACAGATAATCTGGAACCAAATGACTGAAATCTACGCAAATTGACATTTCATTAAAAAAACTTAAAAAAACAAAACGGATGGTTCCAATTAGGCTGCACTAAAAACGCATATAAATTTAGTTTTTCACAGTACAGCTAAAGCCAACCAACCTGCGCTGGAACAATCCTGCATATCTTTGAATTGTGCACGTATTAAGTCATAGTTGTAGGGCTTTGGCACTAAGTACACCTTGAAGAGCTAAAAATGCATAGTGTTGTACAACACAGAGCAAAACCCTTTTTCTTCTCACTTGTATAATGTTCTGTCCTTACATAACATTTAACGCCCTGTGCACACAAAACAAACATTCTATATTATGGGAGATAATACAAAGGGATTATCAAACTGTCTTATTTTCTATAATTGCTATACCAAAGTTGCTTAAAAGGGTTACTGGTCCCAGGGCAGAGATCCTGACTCCCAGGCTGATTTGTCTCCAAACCATCTGTCACCATCTGAGCCTCCACAGGCACTTCCCCTTCTGCGTAACAACACCTCAACACACACTCTGCAGTAAGAAAATGAACTCTGCACATGTGTGTGCACTGGTATCTGTGTTGACTGTGTCTATTTCTGGTCGCTATATGCATGTTAACACTCCATGGCAACAACACACCATGTTACATTTCTACGCCTAAGATTCTAATTTAGCCGTGTTTTGGTATTGAGATGCACAACACTCATTCATGCACAAAAATGGAAATAAGTTTCATCCATAATTTAGAACACAACATGAAAATTATATATATTTTTCTAATAAACAAGCTGAGGGAGGGAAAGTGTTGTCATCCTCATTTGAAAATAGAAGCGGGGGGACTCCTAATTCAACTGAAAGGTCAAATGTTTTGAAGTAGTGGGTTAACGCTCTCTAAGTGCACCTTTACTTGGTTAAAACTGTGGTAAATGCACCGATTTGTCTTTCTATCAAATTCACGTAAGCTCTTTATATCTTCTTTTACTTAAAGCCTACTGGTCAGCTCATTTCTCCTTCACTTGCATTCACTCCTTCGCTCTAAACCCTGTTCCTTCAGATGATTTAATTGGCTAAAAACTGTTTACACAGAAACATGTTTTCACCCTCCGTTGCCTGTAGATGGATTCGCGGAGTTGTAAACAACTTTAGCAGATGAAGATGCATTTTATCATTTTTGCACAACTTCCACAACATGCTGGGATGCTATAACATATCTCATTTAAATTAAGTTTGAAGACTTGACATGATCAAGGAGCATCTTAGATTAAGGGCCTGTGATGGTGAATGTGTCTAATTTCTCTTTTTATGTTACTTTCACACACTCAATGCTCTTACCTGGAAACAAACTGCCTGTTTCTTTAGAGATATCAAAGTGCTCTAGATAGTCCATGGTGCAACAGGGATAATTAGAGCCTCCACAGATTGTGCACTTTGATGTCAAATGTCTCCTTTGATAGAGCAATTACACATCTTGATTTTCAATCAGCCAAACAAAAAACAGTCCCTTCATTGAATTGCGAACCAATAGAGTCGCTGGAGGAACAACAGTTCTCTAATGTCATCAGGCTGACAAATCAGGTCAAGTCCACGACCCACTGCAACCCCCAATGTTAGCTGCTACTGCTACCCTGCTTGCATGCTCTGATAATTCCCAATGTGAACCACAGGACACAAAAAAAAAATGCCTACACCAGCACCCTGGGCTGAAGCACAGCCAGACAGTTTAATCCTGGACCCACCCCATTTTACTGACATTGTCTAACTGAGTTTGAACGGCCATGTCCCACAATGGTGAGATGACAGCCGGGAACAGGCCTTGTGCTGAGGAAAAACACCCAAAAAAGAAGCAGAAAGAGACTTTCAAGATCATGCATTTATTCTACCGATGAAGACAGAGGTCCAGTTAGTATAGAAGCAGAGTGTGAAAGGGTAAAGTGGGTTCTGGGTCAATTGATAAAGGACAAATTTATTAAATATTTAGTTTATGAGGGTGGGAGAGTGTTTTATTTATTCACTTTTAACTGATCCTGTCAATTGTACAGGAAATGGAGAAACCAAATTCTAATTTAACAAAGCAAATGAATTATTGACCTGCTCCTCCAACTCGAACCTTACATTAAAAAGTCTTCAACTTGGAGCAGCTGCTAAAATTTGAGAATCTACACTTTAGGCCAATCACGCTAACTTCGCACCTGATGAAGACAATGGAGAGGATTGTACTAAAACACCTTTGGTCCCTAATGAGCTCTGAACCGGACCATCTTCAGTTTGTGTATCGTCCAAGGATAGGGGCGGAGGACACCGTCATCTACTTTCTTCAACAGGCCTTTTCACCATAGACCATCCTGGGAGCACTGTGAGGATCATGTTTTTTGAGTTCTCCAGTAATTTCAACACCATCCAGCCTTCACTGCTGAGGGGGAAGTTGCAGAAGGCAGGAGTGGACTTTTCTCTTGCTCCATGGACCACCGACTACCTCAAGGATTGACCCCAGTATGTGATGCTTCAGGACCGTGTGTCAGATGTGGTAGTCTGCAGCACAGGGGCTCCTCAGGGAACTGTCCTCTTACCTTTCCTCTTGAGCCTCTACACCTGAGACTCTAGACACAACACTGCCAGTAATCACCTCCAGAAGTTCTTGAGGTGACAAACTAAACAATAAACTGAACTGGTACAATACTGCTAATACATTATGTTTCACCTCATTTATATGTTTTCTTTCTATGTATATAGTGTGCATATTCGTTGTAACTTTATTTTAGAAACAGTATAGTGTTTATTTATATATCTAGCATTTGTTTTTATTATTAATTTTCTTTAAATTATCTTCTTTCTTTTACTCTGTTTTTGCTACAGTTACAATTCAATTTTCCCCTTGGGAGATGAATAATGTCCTATCTTATATTATCTTGAATAGTCAAAATAAAATCATAGATAGCAGACATACAATAGCTATCAGGAGTTGGGTTTAGTCAGGGACTCTAGTACCTCTTAAAAAAGCCCTGATCTGGATCACAATGAAAAAAAAAACTGGGGTTTGGATTGGGATCTACCTAGTCATTCATCTATTTGTTGAAATATGTTTTTTATATTCTTGATTTATTAAATTCAATAAAACCCTTGTTGATTGTGAACCTATTTCTGATAGGAGAATTGGATAATGAACAACAACCTTAAAATGATGGCATAAAAAAGGATTTCTTTGCCGTTTTGGCAGTTAATAAGCACAGGACTACACGCCAAAATCTTAAACACAAGGAAAACTTTTAAGAGGATTTGTCAGATTTCACATTCGGCATCTTTTTAACTATTTCACATTAAATCTAGTAAATGCAGAACTCACAAAATAAGTCAGCATAAAATGTTCAGGAAACTTTTTCTTTAACATTATACCTTTTCGAAAGAACAGTAGATTTTAGTTCCTCAAAATGTCATGTGAACAGGATATACTGAAAGTGTTAACAGCATGACATAACTCCCAAAAAGGCTCATACTTCCAATTAATAAAAATATAATGCACTATAGTATGCTGTGTAGTTTTCACTTTGCCTACAAAGAAACGGAAATGTGTCTTATGGCTGAAATGTACTTCTGTATATAAAAACACACGCCACCTCTGAGGGCTTTGCTCTCTCTCTCTCTCTCTCTAAGTGAACATAAACACACATGCAGAGGGGTTAGATAAGCAGTGTGGAGGTGGGGAGCTGCAGACTAAATACAGGAAGAGACATCTAAAATTATGGCAGTTAAGGCTGATTTGGCTATGCAAAGTGTCTCCGCTCCACTTCGAGAAAATTATCACAGACCACATGCCTAACTGTATCTGTATCAGAGCCATACTACAAAGATACAGTATATATATATATATATATATATATATATATATATATTTCTGATGTATAGTGGGGACCGAAGATATCAGTGGAATTCATTACAAAATTGAAAAACTAGAAAACTTTAATAAAAAGGGGACTGTGATTTTCCACAGTGATGGCTGTGCGCAAATGCCCACACATCATATCCTGCATAACATAAGCAGTGTTGGTTGCAAAAAATGGGAAGTTCTTTATCTCTAGGTTAAAGAATTACAAACACACGCAAACTTTGGTTTGCAAACATTTAGCACCTGCATATAGCTCTGTACTGCGTAACCTCTGGTTGTCAGCCTTGTATTGTGCGCAGCCCCTCACCATAAGATCTCAGAGACCTGTACAAGTATTGTGTCTGCAAAGAAACAAAGCTGATAGCATGCCTTTAACAGAAATATCCAGTCCCTAATTAGTGAGCTGCAGAGGTCACTTTATCACATTTTGGTGGCTTAGTGCTTCATTCTTCACTGAGATTGTTTTTTTATTACTTTCCTGCTTGTGGTAGTTAACAGCTGTTCTCCAAAATAATCTTGCCCTGCTTACATGAACTGAAACGTTTCAACATATCTTTTTCACTCTTTTTAACTTTCTGCTCGTAGCTTTCAGTTCATTTAAGCAACATCTTCTCACATTAACCAACACTTTTCTTTACCAAAGAAACAAACGTCTGGTGGCATGAGCTGGACAGACTGGCCTTTTCGTGCATTTCCCTGTTACTGTGGAAACGCAGACGTGCTGATTGTGTAACACAGACAAATGTCCATGTTGCAACATTATAAGACTGTGCATTAGTTCTGCTTGCAAAACTAAATAAACAGATGAATAAATCTCAGAAGAATCTTGTGCCACCCTCCCCCATCTTGACACTAGGTGTCCACACCACATTTTGAGAACCACAGAGTGAAAAGAAACTCCATCTTTAAGCCACCCATACGGACAGACTTTTGTAAAAACAAAAATATATACAGGCCCAAACAGTTGCTAAGATTTGCCTTCAACAGTCAAGAATCCTTCATGAGGACTAATATATCGAGGCACGTGACGTCGCCCGGTACGGCGGAGCCGGGGTCCCACCCTGGAGCCAGGCCTGGGGTCGGGACTCGCCGGAGAGCGCCTGGTGGCTGGGTTGCTCCTCGCGGGACCCAGCCGGGCCAAGTCCAAACGAGAGACGCGAGGCCATCCCCCAGTGGGCCCACCACCTGCAGGGGGAACCGTGAGGGACCGGTGCAAAGAGGATTG